>CAUZXS010001512.1:57500-124958 GCA_963585895.1 Sepioteuthis lessoniana
TAGAGAGAGAGAGAGAGAAAGAGAGAGAGAGAGAAATTTCTCTCTCTCTCTCTCACTCTCTCTCTCTCTCTCTCTCTCTCTCTCTCTCTCTCTTATATATATATATATATATATATATATATATATATATATATGAGAGAGAGAGAGAAATTAGTGAAACTGAAAATAAGACATCCGTTTATATGTTTGTAAGCATGTAGTCAGATAGATAGATAGATAGATAGATAGATAAATATATACATACATACATACATACATACATACATACATACATACTTACTTATTTATATCATATGTTGTATATATGTAAGTAGATCAGTGTAGTTATTTAAATGCACGATACTTTTTATTTAATTTTCCTTCAGTGATTGATATGCGTTTTCGTTTACATCAATGTAATAAAAATTTATCCAATATCTTTTGCAAACTTAAAAAGAAAAAAAAGAAGGTTCAGTGCTTCTGTATAAATTCATGGCGTGTGTTGTGCTTCATTTGAATGGTTGCTGTTTACGTGCGTGTGTGTAGTTCTATGTGTGTGTTTTGATATAAACTTTTCTGGCATACCAATATCTATTTGTAACAATTTGTAACATTTGTAACAGTTTGTAACATTTGTAACAATTTGCTGGAAACATGAATGAGAAATAAGAATGCCAACAGGTGATTAACAAAGGATTTTTTTTTGTTTTTTTGGTTTGTTTTTGTTGTTTGTTTTTTGTTTATTTTGTTTTTTTGTTTTTGTCTTTGTCTTTTTTGTTTTGTTTTGTTTATTGTTGTTTTTTGTTTTTGTTTTTTTTGTGTTTTTTTGCGGGGGTTGTGTTTTGCATGTCTCTAGTATATCATAAAGTGATTTTATCTTTAGGTACATCAATTCAAGAAATTAGAAAGAAAATCAAAACTATACGAAACCAACCGTTTATAAGTAGTATATACCAGTAGAGGTGAGAAACATCTCAGTAGTTGTCACAGTCAATGTGTATGCCAGTCTGCTGTCTCAGCTTTTTCTACTCTGAAAAAACTCCCACTATTACTTTATTATCTTTTTTTGTTTGTTTGTTTGTTTTTACTCCCACTGTTGTTTAATTCTTTTCTTTTGATTTTTTCTTCCATCTTTTCATTTCTTTTCCCTTTATTTATTTTATTTTATATTACTTTACTTTTATTTTATCTTCTTTATACAATTTTTTTTTTCTTTTCCTTCATGAATACGCCTGACCGAAAGACAATGTGATGCTGTTACTTCAGGGCTTCACAAACTGTTCATCAAATTCATTCATTTATCCATTTTGCTTCAATCCCAAATTGTTTGTTTGTTTGTAAACAGTTCGAGCTGCCATAACAGTTTCCATATGAGCAAACTCTCTCTCTCTCTCTCTCTCTCTCTCTCTCTCTCTCTCTCTCTCTCTCTCTCACACACACACACACACACACACACACACACACACACACACACATAACATCCATATCAACTCTTTATTTTCTTTTACCTATTGTACAGGGTTGAACTGCAAAGTTCATTGGTTAAAAAGTTTATATGATTATAACATATCTGGAGTTGATGACTTTTTTATCAATGGGAACCAAGTACTGCAAAACCGATGGAAGAGGTGTGTGTTGACTGTAAGGGAGGACTGTCTTGAAAAATAAACCTCATTTCGTCATATTCCATAAGTGTGTGTTGGTCAAACTAAGAACTTTTCAGCCGACCAAACATCAATAAATCAAATTATATCTCATTTGTTGCTTTTCTTCCGCACTAATCATCTCAATCTTTCTTTCGTCTCTTCTTTTTTGTTTTTTTGCTTTTTGTTTTTTGTTGTTTGTTTTTTACTCTGTGTGTGTGTGTGTGTGTGTGTGTGTGTGTGTGTGTGTGTGTGTGTGTGTGTGTGTGTGTGTGTGTGTGTGTGTGTGTGTGTGTGGCAGGAGGTAATGATATACATGCACATACATATACATATACATATACTATCAATTTTGAAGTCAACTTTTTTCTTTATGAAGAAACCATTTCGCACCTCAAGCTTCCCGAATTTTTTTTTTTGTAAAACCATACATACATACATACATACATGCATGCATGCATACATACAAAGATAGATACATACATACATACATAGATACATACATACATATTATTTTCTGATGAAGCATTCGAAATATTTTTGTTTTAAAATATTAACATGAATTGATTATTTCACTGCAAAGTGTCAAATTAATGTTGACAATCGCCGAAATCTTTGAAGTGTTATGTTGATTATTTTCTCTTAGTGATTATAAAAACTATTGTCTGATTTTTCATAAGCAATGTTGCACAGATCGGTGAAAATCTATTTCACCACAACATTTTAAATCTATATATCTCTGTTCAAAATGGAATTTTAAAATTTGCCCAAAATTGTAAGCAGTGACTAATTTCCTTTCTTAAGAATGGTGGGATGTGAAAGATAAAATGTTTTCTCGTATGCAGCGGTTTGGGACCAATAATCTATATAAGCTACCAAGACGCTAATGAGTAGAGTGTTCGCCAATGTCCGGGAGACTGGGGTCCAATCTCAGGTCGAGTCATACCAAAAACTCAAAAAATGGTACTTGATGCCTTCTTGCTTAACACTTAGCATTATAAGGAACAGATCAAGGGAAAAGTGGAGCAATCAGGGAATGGATTTGCACCCTCCCCTGCACCTCGGTGTAGTAGCTATTGAAAAGAGAGCCTTCGGGTCACCCTCGACTAAGGTCGCCAACTTTACTTACTTATCTTGATGAACTGTAGTAATAGTTCACTGAACAGAATAATGTTTACACATACTCCCTGGCAATGTTTGATAATAAAAGTAACATCTACATACCTTAGCCATATGATTGACTTCAGCCCGTCAAAATAATCTGCATGTTGTAAAATTAATAAGTTACATATACAAATCCTTAATGTCAAAAAAATTGATACGTATTTTTTCTGTTTGTAGTGAAAACAATATCAAAAATTGCATAACTAATACGCAGTTTATTACTATTATATAAACTTACTTTAAAGAGAAAATTCCAGAATGGAGACTCTATTTGAAATTAAACTTCTCACGTGTTCAGATGACTACTTCATTAGTTTTAAGAGATAATTGCACAAATTCATTTTTTTTAATATGCCACAGTTTAACCTCACAAACGGGCTAAGTAAGGGTGAATCTTTACATATACCTGTCAGTCAATGATATGAATACTTGTTTGAAGTTTAAGATAAATCGAACATGATTTATCAGTGTCACAAAACTTGCTTTTATGACATTTTTTTTTTTTTTTTTAGTGGGGGGTCATTCTAGACAGCTTCGTTAACTTGAAACACACTCCTTGTTTTTTCGTAGGTTTTAAAATCTTACGCATTGCTTTAGATAAAGCATATAATGTTACATTGGAAGAAAATTTTGCTACTTGAATGGATCTTTAATGTTTGGAGATATTTTCAGCATTTAGAGTGATGGCTAGAGAATATTATACTCTTTCACTTAATTGCTTATTTCGTCAGATATCAAAATTGTGTGTTTGAATTTTATAATTAAATCTATATTTTGAATATAATTGAATTTTAATTACATACTAAGTAATAGAAGATAATTAAATGATTTTTTAGGGAAGGTGCCACGCCCTCAACAGAAGTTTAAACACATTGCGATGATGCTACACCACAATGAGTAATAAACGCTATAAATATAAAATAGCGTCATATCTTATTTTCAGTTTCTAATAATAAATAAGTGAATAAGTTTAATTCTGTTGGCTGCAAATCAGGTTCATTTCAAATTAGAAAAAAAATCTAGAACAGTTTCGAGTATAATGTATTATTCACATCCTATTTTTGAACATTCTAATTGTAACTCAGCGTTAATGAAAATTGATGGCGCCTTTGTTATTTATCTTGATGCGGAATATTTTTTAAGAGGTACAAAACTTTGCAAACTAAAAATGTTCTGCCTTGGTCTCAGGAAGTTTGTCTCTGTGTGTGTGTGTGTGTGTGTGTGTGTGTGTCCCCACGCGTACGTAGGGAGTGTCTTCAAAGGAATTTGTGTTTGAAGGAAGCTTATTCCCTCGCTTTCATTTGGTCCTGGAAAAAGTAAAACCCAATAAGTTACAAAGAAAGAAGAGTTTTATCAAGTAAGCTTTCAGATACAGAGACTTTAGGCCTGTTAAAGGTAAGGAAATGGTTAATGATTGTCAAAAGTTTATACTTTACTACAATTATGCTGCAGGGACAAAGAAAGGAACTAATAATTAGTCCGATGTGAATACAGGAATTTTTACGGTGTTAAGTTTGTGAAATTAAGGGAATATTTTTATTATGGAAAATGGGTTGTACTTTTGGAAAATGATTCATAAAGCTATATCGCTATAATGGTCCACTTGTCAACAATAGACAACTGAAGATAAAATTAATAAAATTTCTCAAAGATTATGGTTATAAGTTTCGTCAAACTTAAAGCAAGGGAACTCCCTTGACATAACATTAAACCTTGTATATGGAGTCCACAAGCCACATTAAAAGGCAAATAAAAAGCCTATTTTAATCCATGCAAAAGTAGACAGCCCACCAACTGCCACAAAGTATACACACAAATCAAATGCTAGCAGACTCTAGCAACAGCAAAATTTCCATAAAGCAAAGAAAGAATATTGAAAGATTATAAAGAATAGAGGTCATCATATTAAATTGAAATAGAATAATACCGAAAGTAAAAGGAGATGTGCAAGGATTAGAAACGGGATATGATTTGACCTCCTCACAGTAAATGGGTAAAAAAAAATGTGGGAAGAAAATTCCTTGAATTGATAAATAAAATCTGTTAAATCTGACTAGAATAAACTGTTGAATAGAAACAACTTTAAAATTAGTCACTGCATCAACAATCAACTATCATAATATTAATATTTTGAAGGCACAGGATAATAGTGGAAGGAGATGATAAAACTGCAAAAGCAGCGAAAATTGTTTCTTAAGGGTCAATTTTCTGATTGACGATATGATATATCAGACTCCAGGGAAAAGGGAAACCATGAGAATGACCATATATATATATATATATATATATATATATATATATATATATATATATATATATATATATATACGTATAGTAGCTACAGTATTGCAACGGGGAAAACGATTATACAATTATTGAGCTTTTCCAGCGGAAAGTATGGCAACAGTGTCTGAAGGTATTTGTGAAATTGTCCATATTACAATATTTAAATGTTTATGAATTGTTACATAAAATCAGTGTTGAATATCAGATCGCTAAAATTTTCTTATTGTGCCATCTACTTCTACTTCCGGATGGATTTGCATAATGATTTTGTGAACAATTTTATATGGTCGTGATGATATTATAATATAAAATCAATATAAAAGGTAGGCGGCTATCAAACTTAAGATCTGCCTGAAGATTATGCAAATAAATACGTGAAACTCGGAATGACGAGCCTAAAGTATTCTGTAAGTTTTAATCTGTTCAGTTTCGCTGGCGAAGCATCAAGCACTTCCTTGAAAAACTTGGTATATCATGTACCCACTATTATTGTTGCACATTGGCCTTGTGGGTAGAGCGTTTGCCAAGAGCCCAGGAGACTCCAAGATAAGGAGTAGTGCCCTCCTCTACACTTTGGTATAGTAGCTACTAAAAACAATGCCTTCGAGTCACCAACTTACTTTATATATATATATATATATATATATATATATATATATATATATATATATATATATATATATGTATATATATTAAATATATCTCTATAGTCATCCACAGACAGATCTGTTTCGTTCTATCAGAACTCATCAGTGTAGCTAGACATTAGCTTCCCGTAGCTGGGATCGAAACCCGGTTGACTCAAATATATATATATGCACACACACACATATATATATATATATATATATATATATATATATATATATATATATATATATACGTGGTACATTCAATGTTTCCAGACTTTTTGTACAGGCATTTAAAATAGTCGTAGACACTTGAAAATTCAGTATGTTATTGCTATACATCTTATGAGATGATAGACCAATTCTTATGATTTCAGGTTCAAATGAACAGCAAAAGCAGCAATTGGAATACACCCTACTAAAGCTTGATTGTCACAGCTGGTGAATTTCAAAAATGCTATCTGACGCTTTAAAAGAACGATATGCAATAAAATTCTGTTTTAAACTTGGAAAGAATGCTGCCACAGAAACGTATGGAATGCTTCAGACTGCTTTTCGACCATCTTGCATGAATCGAGCATCAGTATTTGAGTGGCATAAGAGATTCAAGGAAGGTAGGGAGTGGATGATGAGAGGTGTGGGAGGAGTAAGGAAGTCAATACACCAGAGTTGATTGGCCAAAGGGTTAGGGTTACTATGTTGAGGTTTTAAGGGAGTTCAGGAAGAGATTCTGTCGGAAGAGGCCAGCACTGTTCAAACTGGGTCAGTGGCATTTCCACTGGGACAATGCACCAGTCCACAACTCCATCCTTGTCATAGACAATCTGACCAAGATGGGCATCAAGACAGTTACTCAGCCTGCCTATAGTCCAGACCCTGCTGCCAGTGACTTTTGGTTATTCACTAAGCTCAGAGGCTGTCGTTATGAAACAATTGAGGAGATGAAAGAGGCTGTGACGAAGGTCATTGACACGATCACACAAGAGGACTTCCATGGGGCCTTCCAGAAATTATTGGAACGGTACAACAAGTACATTGCAGCCGGAGGAGATTACCCGAAGAGGACTAGAGTTTCATGTGTGTAGTATCAATGAAAGCGCCCATTCGAAAAAAGTCTTATTTAATTATCCTGCTATATATATATATATATATATATATATATATATATACCAGGATCATTAAATAATTAATAATTAAATTCACTTTATCTATTAAATGGCCTTCATATATATATATATATATATATATATATATATATATATATAATATGAAGGCCATTTAATAGATAAAGTGAATTTTGCCAAAGGACTTAACAATAAAAATCATTGTTTACATTTGTACCTTTTTCAAGAAATGAATTGTCATAGGTCCTTTCAGGTCCTAAAAGATTGTCAGTATGATCTAACCGGTGTGTGTGGAACTTTTTCTTTACCGGAGAATCAATGTAATTCCACTCCATGGACTGCCTTTTCGATTCTAACTTGTAATGCCAAACCTAAGTTTAGCCTATTTGTAAAGAATTTTTTTAACTCAAACATACTTCGCCAAAAACATATATTCTTCTCTAAATTTTACATGGTTTGCATTTCCAAGTCACCAAAAAGTTGATAACAGACCTCTCTTTAACCCTGGGGCACTTTATTTGATTTGCCACCGTTTCGAATATCCTCTAATTTTGGCCTTACTTTTCTAGTAGTTCCCAGCATGTCTTGTTCGTATTACTTGGGTAGTTTGTGAGACGGGAAGTAAGTGGCCGTACAGCTGCTATTTTATAGGGTGCTGCTTCCAGGATTTATTCAAAATATCACGTATCATCCTTATGCAATTCCCATCTATCTTTTTCTCCAAGCGTTTCGTTAGAGTCCAAATGGTGCAGCTACAACTTGAAATAATTCCCGATTATTTTATCAGATCAGATTTTTATATGATCGATAACCGATCAATAGCAGTCTAAGCTTTGCTTATGCGTATGTTGACATCGTTTTCAGTATTGCTATCGAGGTTTATGCTGATTTCAAAAACTTGCCAATGAATGAGCAAATGGAGTCATTTTGATTGAAACACAGGAACTGTTTTATCTGATTTCACGTGGAAACCAATGTCTTGCTGCATGTTACAGCAGACATTCTGCTTGTGCTGGTGAATTTTTAAAAAGCGCTATTTCATCCTCGTAGTCTACATCGGTTTCTGCAGGAAACCTTTTGCTTCTTGTCTTTTTTAGTGAAACCGTTTTATTCATCAGATCTATTGACATTCGTAGTACGTAGTTTTGGAAGTTTAGAAATAGAAATGGTGCCAATTTTTCTCCTTGCAAGACAACAGTGACAAGTGATATTTGTGTTTTTCTAAAGCATCATTATAGCCGTAACAGTTTCTATTGAAAAACCAGATGCGAGAACTATTTGCTCCATCTTCCTTCTCTTTTCTCTGTATATGGAATCAATAAAGAAATCTACAAACAATAGTGTTGCCTCGAAATTTTTACACGTATTCCTTCGAGGATTCGGTGGATAGTCAGAATATTTGAAGTTGTTGTTCAGTTTCTATGAAAGCAGTTCTAATTTTTCTTAAGAATAATTAAGAAATTCGGGATTACGTCATTACTTTCTAAGTTTGAAACTCGTAATTTTTATTCGACAATATGAAACATTTCATGATTCGTATTTATTTACTTGTGTCGGAGTTGGGTTTTTTTTGTGGGGGTGCTGTGTTTGTTCGTTTGTTTTGTCTTTTGTTCTTTTTTTTGTTGTTGTTTTTTATCCTTACTTTGTAATGACTTCACCTTAATCACGTAAACATGTCATATGATAATCATACTCTTCGGAATTTTAGATTTTATTATCGTAGATAAAATTGATAAACATAATATCTATTTTGTTTATATGTGTATATAGTGTAGAGGGAGATTTGTCTTTGTTGGTATGCTTATATTATATGTCTTATCTATTTTTATAGAAATATTTGTGTGCATGCTTCCATTATATATATATATATATATATATATATTTATATGGAGGAAAATTGAAAAACTAACTAATCCAAAAGTGATGAATTTATTAGAAGAAAATTAACCTTAAAACGTTTCGGTTTTAATGAAATAGTGAAGCAAGTGTTGATAAAACAACGATGGATATTTAATGAAAGACAAAAACAGAGTAGAATGTATACAAAGAAAGATCATATAATCGTTCAATCATTCAATCAGCGTTCTTTTTCGAAAATCTATCTATCTCTTCTTCTTCTTCTTCTTCTTCTTCTTCTTCTTCTTCTTCTTCTTCTTCTTCTTCTTCTTCTTCTTCCCACCCCTTTCTTCTTTTCTTTTCTTTTCTTCTTTTTCTTTTTAATCCGTTGCCTCTCTCAGTGGTTTCATTCGTTTAACATAATAGTCTGTGCCAATCATGTGATAGATTTTCGAAAAAAAAAACATCGATTGAATGATTGAACGGTTATGATCTTTCTTAGTATACATTCCCCTCCACCTGTTTATATATTTATTAAGTATCCATCGTTGTATTATCCACACTTGTTTCACCATTTTAAAGTCCTGATGAAGGTTCATTAAAACCGAAACGTTTTAACGTAGAATTTCCTTCGCAATAAATTCAACACTTTTGGATTATTTTATTTTTCAGTTTTCTCCATACTGTCAGATTCCTTTTCATTATTTACTTCCACACACACACACACACACACAAACATATATTAACTATTTTATATCCAAGTCCTGACGATGGTTATTATAACCGAAACGTTAACGTCGACTTCACATCATGATATATTCACCTATTTGGATTATATTTTTTCCTGCTACCTTCATATATATATATGCATAACTTATGAATGTAATCATTTGATATAAAACTAGAAACATAGAGAACTCAATGTATACAGCTGTACATATAGAGAAGTAATATTCCTTTGTACATGTACTAGCTGATATATTTCAATGAACTTTATTCATTCGTCTTTGGATAATACAAACGTATATAAAGAACATATAGTTTTGTATTTATGAGTCTGTTGGAGGAGTATGATAATAAGATATTCTAACTTTGGTGGAATGATATCGCATAAACATTTTTGTTAAATATATTATTCACATGTTATGCAAGAGAAAGTGTATGTTCAAAATATCTATCTTTTTCTCCAAGCGTTTCGTTAGAGTCCAAATGGTTCTGACATACAGGAGTACTGACAAGACTACAGCTAGAGAGAATTCCCGTTTATTTTATCAGAGAGATCAAATATTTATATGGTCGATAACCGGTCATTTGCAGTCTAAGCTTTGCTTATGCGTATGTTGACATCGTTTTCAGTATTGCTATTGAGGTATATGAATTGATTCGTAATGTTAATTTTCTAACTGCACTATAATAGATTGGTAAGAATCCACATGGTTGAACACTGTCCATAACAACAATAAAGATAATCAGCAACTTGCAAAAAGAAATAGAAAAAACACAAAAAATGATCAATTGACTCCTTTGTATTTGCAAGACTTAACTTGAATAATAATCATATTCTAAGAACAGATATACACCTTAATGTAAACATCTTTATCCATTTTCTTACTCTCTAGCTCTTCTCTCTCTCTCTCTCTCTCTCTCTCTCTCTCTCTCTCTCTCTCTCTCTCTCTCTCTCCTCATCTCTCTCACCTTTGTCACTCTGTTCCTATCTCTCTCCTTCCTCTCTCTCTCCCTATATCTCTCCCATCTCTCTTCCTCCCCTCTCTTTCTCTCCCCATTTCTCTTACTCTGTACCTATTTCTCTCCCTCTTCTCCCTATCATTCCCATCTCTCTCCCTTTCCTCATCTCTCTCTCTCTCTCTCTCTCTCTCTCTCTCTCTCTCTCTCTCTCTCTCTCTCTCTCTCTGTGTGTGTGTGTGTGTGTGTGTGTGTGGAAAAGGTACTGTGAATAATTGCATGTAACTATGGTTTTGAGAAGGTTTGTGCTGGAGATTGCTCACTGAAACATTCTCCAACACTAATAAAAAGAATTGATAGTATTGATCACACTAATAAAAAGAATTGATAGTATTGATCACACTAAGACATTATTTGAGAATAATCAGTCTCATACAATGCAGTGTTTAGTCGACATACTAAAAATATCTTAACTAATCACTGAAAGTCATTTGCACCAGCTTGGTTATGTTAGTCACTATCATGTGTATGGTTTATAGGGTAGAAACGCTAGGTATGATAAGCGGAGAGAGTGAAAACCAAATATTTACAGCTAAACTTCAGAAGAGATACAAATTGGGCAGTGTATGGTTTGGCAACCATTTATCATCAAAAAATCTTCTGTGAAGGAAGTGCTGCTTTTATCTGAATATTTTCTTTAAGTATTCATAGCGTCATATAGTATAAAAAGAAAACGCTGAACCGAGAAAAGACGCTAGTTGTCTGACCGTAGTGATAGAAAAAGGAATATTGCTGTGAAATAAAATGAGTCTTGCAGTGATTAAAAAAAACATTAAGTCTCTAGAGTTAATTTTGGTCTACAGTTTCTACCATTTTTTAAAGTGAAATAGCTCACTAAATCGTATTTCTATTTTTGATTCGAACGTAATTGAAAGAATTTGCTCTTAAAACAAATTATGATTAGTAATGATACCTTACAACAAGGAAGAGATCATGAAAGCAAGATAAATAAATTTAACCACGACTAACAGTACTAAAACGTCTTTATCTTTATAGATGATAATATGGTGGAATTGGAAGGGATTTTACAAATGAACGTTACGAGTAACTTCTCGTGCACTATATATAATTGATTTTAATAAGTACTGTTCCCACTTAGATCCATTGAAAGAAGTCATCGATAAAAAGCGTTCAGAATTTATTTTTTTACTGTCCAATGATCCAGCATGATAATGATAGACTTTATGTTTCTCTGATGACGGAATAAAAATGGTTACAATTTGGCAGAGAAATTTTCACTCATCTTATGTATTTAATAGATATTAAACTTTGAATTATTATTTATTTTAATCTTTACAAACTTCTCTTAATAAACTTCACTTCATTGGAAGACTTCAAACGCAGCATGAATAATTCCTTGTGTAGAATTTTTCCGAGATGTAAGATGACAGATAAAACAATATCACAAATACGTTCAGTAAGGTTAAATATTTAAAAATTTAATTTATTCTTATTTAGTAAATCGGAGAAAAAGAATGAATTAATATCGAGATAGATAGATAGATAGATAGATAGATAGATAGATAGATAGATAGATCCTCGTACATCTATTTAAGTTAGAGTCATATATCCTCATAAGCACGCAAATTGTATATAATCCCTACATTTTCCCACGATGTATTCTTTTTCTGTCTCTTTCTCACCGTCACAGATTACAAAATTAAACCATCAAGATCTCAAGTGATAAAACCTTAACCATTACAGCATTCTTTTATTTTATTTTTTTTAAATGCAAAATTCACTTTCAGCAGTCTTCATTCGACAAACAAAATTAACATCAGTTTCTCTGCTTAATTTTTTCTTCTTTTCTTTTCTTTTCTTTTCTTTTCTTTTTTCTTTTTTTTTTTTTTTTTTTTCGCTAATTCTTATCCCGTTACTATCAAGAAGAAGAAGAAGAAGAAGAAGAAGAAGAAGAAGAAGAAGAAGAAGAAGAAGAAGAAGAAGAAGAAGAAGAAGAAGAAGAAGAAGAAGAAGAAGAATGCAAAGAAGAATGCAAAGAAGAATGCAAAGAAGAAGAAGAAGAAGAAGAAGAAGAAGAAGAAGAAGAAGAAGAAGAAGAAGAAGAAGAAGAAGAAGAAGAAGAAGAAGAAGAAGAAGAAGAAGACTGCAAAGAAGAAGAAGAAGAAGAAGAAGAAGAAGAAGAAGAAGAAGAAGAAGAAGAAGAAGAAGAAGAAGAAGAAGAAGAAGAAGAAATCTATTTAATTTATAAATACTTAATTTAACCTTCTATATAAGAAATAGGTTTTTAGGTATGTAAGAAACAATTTAGAGGTTAGTTTGATGATTGGTTGTGTGGGAGTTTATTAATAAAATCAGCAATCATAATGTGTGTTGTATCTCCCCTATTTCTTCACTCCATTTCTTTCTGTCACAACCTCCACCCCACCCACGACCACCACCACCACCCCTCTCTCTCTCTCTCTCTCACTTTCTCTCTCTCTCTCTCTCTCTCTCTCTCTCTCTCATAATCATATACGTACATGTATATGCATGTAAATGATTTTTTCATCGTGACACTGACAACTATTGTTAGTAGTGGGTCTATTTTCTTCTGCCAATTTATGATCACGAGTCTCACCACTCTGGGATTTAAACAGATGCATTATACTACACAAACTAGTGAATACAAACTTCAGCATTATACTACACAAACTAGTGAACTAAACACTCAAGTACAACGACGGGATTTTGGGGAATGGTTGGGGGGGTTAATAGATGAAGAAAGTCCAGGAACATATTATATTTTATAAGTACAATACAAATAGTATGGAAGACAATTGTTCCAATTCATTTTCGTTTCTTGAGTATGTGGGCCAATACATAATCATATTCTGTCCAGACTGGTGGAGTGATATGAGGAAATATATGAAGCTTTATTCGAAAGTTGCGCAAATTCTTGTTTATTAAAATGTTTTACAACGTCGACAAACTTTATTTGTATGTATAATTTACTAACGCAGTTCGTCAGTCTATTAGTGACACCATGTCCCCCCTCTCTCCCTCTCTCCCTCTCTCCCCCCCCATCCATCCATCCCCAAAGTACTTATGTGCGGACGATGTGTGTTATTGAGTTTGATTTTGAAATATTTATTTCTTGCCGAATACTTTAAAGATTTGTTTTATTTACTCGAAGAAAGATATGATTTCATGTCCTCCGAGCGTCCTTTTCAGTAACAAAAAATTGTTGCCATCAGTTGAACTGCACAATACAAGTATTGATGAAGTATTTATGTACCAATACCTTAATTTATATAATAAAAAGAGCTTTGTGGCATGTATTGCTTTTTCATTGACTTCTGAATATGTATACTCAACTTAGGTACTTTAGAAAAGAGGAAACAAAAAGAAATAAAACATAATCTGAATTTCAAATTCAATGTTAGTTTCTCAGTATTTACGATTTTCATGTTGTTGTACTGGTGTGTACCATAAATGTGTTAGTATGTGCATATATCTGTAACTTACTGGTTTTTTTTTCAACACTTTTTACAATTGTCAATTATTGGGTGCTTAACTGCACCTAACATAAGTATTGTCGTATATCCACAAGTGTTTTTTTGTTAGTGCATACTGAAAAAGTGAAAAAAATATTAGTATACTTATATTAGATTGGTTAATACTTATATTAAATTGGTTAATACTTATATTAAATTGGTTAATACTTATATTAAATTGGTTAATACTTATATTAAATTGGTTAATACTTATATTTGTGAAAGACTGAAGCGATTATGTTCATATTTTCTAAGTAATTGTTTTATGAATTTGTGTTTGTACGTATTATGTGTATCTGTCTGTATATGAGAGTGTGTATTTTCTTATTTATTTGTTCTTGTTTTGTTTGGGTTTTTTGATTGTTTGTTTGTTTTCTCTCTGTGAGTGTGTGTACGTGTGTATATGTGTATCAGCATCCTTTCAAGACAAAATAAATGAATATTGAAACATGTTTGTATTTATGTGCGTGAATATATAAATGACGATTAAAAATTGAACATACGTTATTATGAATTTTTCTGCGATGTAACTGCCTAACAACGATCTATTATTGTTTTACAACATCCAGCGTCCATAAGAATGTAGCTTACACACTCACCTGACAAGTAGTTCTGGATACTGCGGTCAACAGAAATTAGTTCATGACTTCTTTCCAGCTAAATCAAACTAAGAGCTCTCCTTTATTTCTTTCTTTGTCCTTATTTTTCCATATCTTTCTCCTCTCTCCTTTCCCCTCTCTCTCTCTCTTCCTCTCTCTCTCTCTCTCTCTCTCTCTCTCTCTCTCTCTCTCTCTTAATATATATATATATATGAATGGATATATATATATATATATATATATATATATATATATATATATATATAGGTGAGTGCGCACGCGCGTGTGTGCGTGTGTGTATCTGTCTGTGTGTGTCTCTGTGCGTCTGTGAGTTTTCCTCGTCTACTGTCGAAATACGGGCTGAACAGGTAAACTTCTCTTCACAATGCTCAACTCCAACTAGATACTCGGCTGTTTTTCAAGACAGTGGTGACGCCGAAAATGCGAGTGTAGGATCAGGACACACCTTTCTCTTGACAACTAACCTAAATCCATACAAGCATATAAGCCTTTATCTGTTGAAACTGATTCAGAAAAATTTATTTATACTAATAGAGAAAAACACATGTACAAACACACAAACTTTGACAAAAAAACAAAGTTAAAACTTAATTAAGTTGACCCAAGATTTAAAATGTGAAGCGCCCAGTGACGATAAAATTACTATCATAGATAGATAGATGGATAGATACATTCATGCATACATACATACATACATCTAAACAGACGAAGATAAATCGAGGGATCGAGCAATACACACATACAAACACACATAAACACACACACACACAAACACGCGCGTGTGCGTGCGCACACACACAGAGTGAAACATACAAACACACACACATGTATATATGTAAAGTTACGACTGCTTAGACGTGAAGTCAGTGACACTAACTGACTATTAGTTTCTCACTTATGCAGTTGTGGGATCAACTACTATATATATATGTGTGTGTGTGTGTGTGTGTGTGTGTGTGTGTGTGTGTGTGTGTGTGTGTGTGTGTGTGTGTGTGTGTGTGTGTGTATCACTGATATTCAGTAATCTATACTTATGAATATAGCAAACTACATTATAAAAAATTATATAATTATATATATATATATATATATATATATATATATATATATATATATACAGTGTATCACAAAAGTGAGTACACCTCTCACATTTCTGCAGATATTTAAGTATATCTCTTCATGGGACAACACTGACAAAATGACACTTTGACACAATGGAAAGCAGTCTGTGTGCTACTTATATAACAGAGTTCATTTATTTTCCCCTCAAAATAACTCAAAATATAGCCATTAAAAGCTAAACCCCGGCCAACAAAAGTGAGTACACCCCTTAGGGAAAGTTGTCAGTATTAACATACACCATGTCAACGGTCAATATTTTGTGTGGCCACCACCATTATCCAGAACTGCCTTTACTCTCCTGGGCATGGAGTTTACCATAGCTTCACAAGTAGCCACTAGAATGTTCTTCCACTCCTCCATGACGACGTTGCGGAGCAAGCAGATATTTGAGACTTTGCACACCTCCACCCTCCGCTTGAGGATCCCCCAAAGATGTTCTATTGGGTTCAAGTCAGGAGTCATGCTTGGCCAGTCCATCACCTTTACCCTCAGCCTCTTCAGTAAAGCAATGGTCGTCTTGGAGGTGTGTTTGGAGTCATTGTCATGCTGGAACACTGCCCTTCGACCCAGTTTCTGGAGGGAGGGGATCATGTTCTGTCGCAGTATTTCTCAGTACATGTTGGAGTTCATGTTTCCTTCAATGAAATATAACTCGCCAACACCTGCAGCACTCATGCAGCTTTAGACCATGACATTCCCACCACCATGCTTGACTGTAGGGATGACACACTTATCTTTGTACTCCTCACCTGGTCGCGGCGACACATGCTTGAAGCCATCAGAACCAAACAAATTAATCTTCGCATCATCAGACCATTGGACATGGTTCCAGTAATCCATGTGCTCTGTTGACATGTCTTCAGCAAACAGTTTGGAGGCTTTCTTGTGTATCGTCTTCAGAAGAGGCTTCCTTTTGGGGTGACAGCCATGCATACCAATTTGATGTAGAGTGCAGCGTATGGTCTGAACACTAACAGGCTGACCCCCCACCTCTTCAATCTCTGCAGCAATGCTGACAGGACTCCTACGCCGATCTTTTAAAGAAAGCATTTGGATGTGATGCTCAGCACGAGCGCTCAGCTTCTTTGGACGACCTACCCGAGGCCTGTCCTGAGTGGACAACGCTCTTTTAAAATGCTGGATCATCTTAGCCAGTGTGCTGCAGCTCAGTTTCAGGACGTTGGGAATCTTCTTGTAGCCTTGGCCATCTTCATGTAGCGCAACAATACGTCTTTTAAGATCCTCAGAGAGTTCTTTTCCATGTGATGCCATGTTGGAACTTTCAGTATGAGAGAGTGTGAGAGTTGCACTACAAATTTGAACACACCTGCTCCCTATGCACACATGGGACTAGTAACACTAATGAGTCACATGACATTTTGGAAGGAGAATGACAAGCAGTACTCAATTTGGACATTTAGGGGTGTAGTTTCTTAGGGGTGTACTTACTTTTGTTGGCAAGGGTTTAGCTTTTAATGGTTATATTTTGAGTTATTTTGAGGCGAAAATAAATTAACTCTATTATATAAGCTGAATACAGACTACTTTTCATTGTGTCAAAGTGTCATTTTGTCAGTGTTGCCCCATGAAAGGATATACTTAAATATATGCAGAAATATGAGGGGTGTACTCACTTTTGTGATGCACTGTATATATATATATATATATATAGAGAGAGAGAGAGAGACAGACAGACAGACAGACAGACAGACAGAGACAGAGACAGATAGCAATTAGATCGATATAATCGTTTTATATGCATATACGAGGATCATTAAATAAGTTTCCAGACTTTTTTCGTATAGGAACCTTTATTTATAGTACACACACGAAACTCTAGTCCCTCTCGAGGTAATCTCCTCCGGCTGCAAAGCACCTGTTGTACCGTTCCAACAACTTCTGGAAGGCCCCATGGAAGTCTTCTTGTGTGAGCGTGTCAATGACCTTCGTCACAGCCTCTTTCATTTCCTCAATTGTCTCATAACGACCGCCTCTGAGCTTAGGGAATAACCAAAAGTCACAGGGAGCAAGGTCTAGACTGCTGGGAGGCTGAGGAAGGAACTGCGTTGATGCCCATCTTGATCAAATAGTCTGTGAAAAGGATGGAGTTGTGGACTGGTGCATTATCCTGGCGCATTGTCATTGCTACTGACCCGATTTGAAGAGTGCTGGCTTCTTCCGACCGAATCTCTTCCTGAACTCCCTTAAAACCGCAACATAGTAACCCTAACCCTTACCCTTTGGCCAATCAACTCTGGTGTATTGACTTCCTTACTCCTCCTACACCTTTCATCATCCCTCACAGACTCCCTACCTTCCTTGAATCTCTTATGCCACTCAAAAACTGATGCTAGATTCATGCAAGATGGTCGGAAAGCTGTATGAAGCATTCCATATGTTTCTGTGGCTGCATTCTTTCCAAGTTTAAAACAGAATTTTATTGCATATCCTTCTTTTAAAGTGTCCTCACGTCCCGATTGCATTTTTGAAATTCACCAGCTGTGACAATCCGGCTTTAGTAGAGTGTGTTCCAATTGCTGCTGTAGCTGTTCATTTGAACCTGACATCATAAAAATTGGTCAGTCATCTTATAAGATGTAAAGCAATAACATAGTGAATTTTCAAGAGTCTACGACTATTTTAAATACCTGTACAAAAAAAAATTCTGGCACCACGTATATATTTAGAGAGAGATAGGGAGATAGGAAGAGAGGGAGAAATTGATCATTGTATCTATCAATATTTTGATACATTTTAAAAGATAAAAATCAAAAGGTACATAAAAAATCTTGAATTCCTTTGCATTACGTAAAAATTCGCTTTGACTGAATTTGTCTTAGTTTCAATATCAGCAGAGTATACATTTATCAAGAACCTTCAGGTAAAACCTTTGGCGAAAAAATTCTTTTCATAAAAAAGAGCAGTGCAAATTACACAAAATAAAATGAGTGAAAAAGAATTTTAAAAAAGAGAAGGTCAGTGTTAATTATGAAAAGAAAAAGGAAACTAAAGTACAGAACATTGCAGTAACCTATTAAGAAAAGTGAAGAGCAAAAA
Source organism: Sepioteuthis lessoniana (assembly GCA_963585895.1). Lineage (NCBI taxonomy): Eukaryota > Metazoa > Mollusca > Cephalopoda > Myopsida > Loliginidae > Sepioteuthis > Sepioteuthis lessoniana. The sequence continues at coordinate 76,198 of CAUZXS010001512.1, forward strand.
AAAAAAAGACAAAACAAGAAAGCATAGGATGGAGCAAATTATTAACAAGAGTGAAGGATCAAAACAAAAGACAAATTCAAACAGCACAAAATAAATGTAACTTATAACGAACAGTGAACGTCAGTGAAAATTACGAAAACCAAAGACAAACCCAAACAGCAGAAAATAAATCTAACTCATGGCGAACAAGAAAGGGCAGTTTCAATAACGAAAACCGAAGAAAAACAAAAAGAGCAGAAAATAAATGCAACTTATTATGAACAGTGAAGAACAGTGTCAATTGTGAAAAGCGAAACAAACACAAACACCAGAAAATAAATGCAACTAATTGCAAACAAGGAAGGATAAGGTAAAATATGGAAACCGAAGACAAAACCAAAGAGCAAAAAATAAATCCAATTTATTATGAATAGTAAAGGGCTGTGTCAATTATGGAACCAAAAAACAAACCCAAACAATGGAAAATGAATCCAAATTATAACGTGTAATGAAGGACAGCTTTTTTTATCACTTAGAATATTCGGACTTTTGTCTTCATCTTCATTTTTATACTCACAATGTTTCAGTGTACATAGTCGATAAAGTGTTTCGTTAAAAAGTTCCTCTGATTGAAATTATCAGGAGGTTGCAGTTTCAAACCCTACTACAGGTAAAAATAACAAGGAATACTTACTATAGCTTGACAATAGTACCAGATCATGGTTAACGGAATTAGAACAATGTATCCACATGAATTAAATAAAAGGTTTAGTTTGAGGTTCTCTGTAGACTCCTGCGTTCGACATGAAATATCTGATGACGGCTGAGGACATATTGGCAGAAGCGTTGTCAGTATAACAATGAAGACAATATTCTACGTGGAAAAAATTATTTATGATCATCTAGAAAATTTACACAAATATTGAAGGGCAGTGTAAATTTCGATAAGGTAAACCAGATAGCATAAAATGAGTGCATCCTATTCGTAACAATGAAAGGCATTATGAATTATGCAAAACATTAAAATGTACAATACTGAAATGTTCCTTACTAAACTGAAAAATGAAAATTAAAAAAAACTTAAGAATGGTAGGTTAATTTCCAGTGAAAATAATGAATGTTAATTACAGGAAATAATAATGAGGGGTTTATTACAAAGAAGAATAATGAAAGGTTTATTACCAGGGAAAATAATAAAAGGGTACTTACAAGGAAGAATAATGAAGATTTATTACAAGGAAGAATAATGAAGATTTATTACAAGGAAGAATAATGAAGATTTATTATAAGGAAGAATAATGAAGATTTATTATAAGGAAGAATAATGAAAGGTTTATTACAAAGGAGAATTAGGAAAGGTTTATTAAAAGGGAGAATAATTATAGGTTTATTACAAGAGGGAATAATGAAAGGTTTATTACAAAGGAGAATAAGGAAAGGTTTATTAAAAGGGAGAATAATTATAGGTTTATTAAAAGGGAGAATAATGAAAGGTTTATTAAAAGGGAGAATAATGATAGGTTTATTAAAAGGGAGAATAATGAAAAGTTAACTACAAGAAATAATAAAAGAGTAATTATAAGATAAAATAGTGCAAGGTTAATTAAAAAGCAGAATAATAAAGGTTAAATATATGACTGATTAAAGGAAGGTTAATAATAATGAAGAATATTTAAAATTTAATAGCAAGGGAGAAAAATAAAAGGTTTATTACACGACAGGTTATTAGAAGATTAATTACAAAACCGAATAATGAAAGGTTAATTAAATGACCGAATAACGAAAAGTTCATTACGGATCAGAATAATAAGAGTTTAATTACAAGCTAGAATAATGGCAGATTAATATACAGAATAACGAAAAGGTGATTACCAGGGGGAACAATGAAAATTTAATTACATGTGAGAATACTGAATGGTTAATTGCAAGACAATAAATAAAGTCATTAGAAAACCGAATTATTAATGTTTTACAGCAAGAAAAATATTGACAGAGTAATTAAAGATAGAATAATGAATGTTTATTTACAAGTCAGATTAATAAAAGATTAATTACAAACAGATTAATGAACGGTCAATTACGAGATAACATTTACTGGTTAATTACAAGACAGAATGATGAAAGTTTAATTACAAACCAGATTATTGACTTTTTTTTATTACTAGTCAGTTTAATGAAAGTTCAATCACAATTAATTATATCAATTAATTACAAGAGCAAAATGTTTCAAAAGAAATGATAGGAGGATGACGGAAGAAGCAGAAATCTCTACAACGATAAATCGAAAATTTAAAGAACTTGCTGATGAGTAGATACGAACATGTTGGCGATGTTTACAATTGAAGATAGAAATGAAGTGTTTTTAAATTAATACAAATAACTAATATACTATAATAAGTATCTTTAACAGAAATTCGCGTTCATAAAAAAAACTATTTTCAGACATACCAACAAAAATTACTTAATATATTTTCAGAAAAACAGATATAAAAGAAACTTTTTTTTTTAAATAAACAAAATCAAATTAAGAATTGAAATTTTGTATTTGTTCGTTGTAATTTCAATTTATATTTGCTAAATTCGTATTTGACTATTTTGTAAAGTATATATAAGGACATTTCCAGTTGCATTTCCATGGACAATAACGGTTATTTGGTGATTGCAATCTATAACAGAATGGCATCAGATATTCATCATTTCTTAAATGGTCAAGAAATTCTAATCAACTACAAAGTTTTGTTATTTTCTTTCACAGTGCAATCTGATTTTGGTGTGTTTTAATATATTTCATCCTTCTGTCGATGACCATCCAAATTTAGTCAGATTCAGTTGGCAATAAAGCCTCGACATCTGACTTGAATATAAACTATATTGTTCTTCCGGCTATTTCTTACATACTCGTCTCACAAATTTAATCAGACTGAGTTGACAATAAAGCCTCAACATCTGACTTAAATGTAAAGTATATTGTTCTTCCAGTTGTTCCTTCCATATTCCTCTAACAGATTTACGTTTCCTTAAAAGAAACTATTTACTCCATAACATGAATATTTAACAATTATTAACTTTTGGCTAAGCTATCAGGGAGACTCATTCCTTTTGTTTCAGGAATCCTGTTCCAAAAAGTGAAAATAATATTACTGTTACTTCAAAACAATAATATCAAATATGGCACCGAATGATCGAAGAAAAATGAAAAGTAATTTTAAATGAATCTTCTACCAGGAATATAGCTTTCATAGTTCCACCGGAAGAAACTAGTCTTACCCTGACTATCCTGCTGTTAGCTAGTCTCTTTCGTAACCCAGTCATCACATATTATTCCTTATATTAAAAGAATTCGTCCGCTGATCTCATTGAGTTTGCTATAATACTGTATTTGTTCAGTAGGATTTTAAATATAGCTCCAAGATGAAATATAAAAATGAATCATGCGTATACCAAATAGATAATAACGAGAAAAGGAAAAAATCAAGTGTTGTAACAATAAACAAAAACTGGTATACATTCAACAGAAGCCTCTTTCCGGCCTATTTTGCTGTAGAAAACTTACTATTTGAAAGGATATTGGGTGCTATATTTTTCAACCTATCTGTCCAATATTTTTACCGGAAACAAGCAAAGACTAAGAATTGGGGAAATTGTGTCTAATATGCAAACCAAACTTAATAAATTCATTCATCTTTCGTCGAAATCTACAAGATCGATGATTAGATCGTCAGGAAAAAAATCCTTATATGATTCCTTCAAACGCATGTTCCGTAAAAACATTGTATCTACAGCTAGCAACGTGAGAAATCTCATTTTTCGGTCAAAATCCGGAAATTGACCGGACTCGATTATAATCCGTCACCTCGACAGCGGAATCCCAGAACTGGCATACAACAATGATAGTAAGTGTTCTCAGCTGTTTTACTTCAATCAATCGCTACAGTCTTGCAAATTATCTTATCGTTCATTGAAACACCAAGTTTCTCGTATTAGCACATACCAAAATTGTCATTAAGTGAGCGAGTTGTTGGTTTGCTCCGGAAACCCAAATCCACACTAAGTGAAACTTCTCTGCAAATAAACTGTTTTCTTCCAAGAAGATCTGAATTGATCCCCTTCACTATTTCTGAGCATCTTAGGTCATGAATGGTCACTGGATCGGTTGGACAGAATCTGTCTACACCTGTGAAAGAGCAGTTCGTGCTGTCAAGGCCTTGAGACAGTGGTCAACCTGACAGGGTTTATGGTCAGTGTCAAACCCAAGTAATACTACCCTGGCAGACGATATCTACTCTGTTCTTGAACAGTCGTTTTAAGCTTATGCTTCTGTCATGTTCTTTGCTCAAAACAAAAGGAATTGTCTGAATTCGATTGATAACATTTTCTTTGTAGGCAGAGAAAATACAAACAATTGACTGGTGAGAGAAATACATTCAGTAAAACTCTGCTCTTCGAAGTCAACTTTTCGTTTAGTTTGATTTCTTTGTTTAATGGCATATCAACCTTCCTCAGTTATTAAATGTCAAAACCATTCTTGCAGAAGAACAGTAGTGATACTGTTTAATATATAACTGGGGGAGATAAAATGGTTTCATGCCTTTCCCAAAGGGCATTAGTCTAAAAGTAAACGCAATAGCGTGACTGGAGTTCGAACTACCGCAGTTCAGCACTTTAGTCATTATATCATGAGGACTCTCTCGGAGCTAAGTTTGAATCGGCGCGTCAATTTGTATCTATAGTTCCAACCAATTCTTCTCTACTTAGAGATTTGCCCAAAGTGCATTCCTAAAATGCGAGGAGAACCATAAGTTAAACTGAAGCCCCTTCCTACATTTATAATGATCATGGTGTAGGTGGACGCCTTGACTCGATCCCCGCCAGGAATGCTAATTCAGTGCAGTGCGTATTTGTTTGCTTTTTCATATTGAAAAACAGAGTAACTTAGGCTATGCGCTTGGGGGAATTGTATCGCTCTTACACTCCCTAAACTATTCTTCCTTTGTATTTTCTTGTTACCCTGGGTCCAAAGTTTTACCAGACTTGTTCCTTCACTAATTTTTTATATTCACACACCTTAAACGAAAAAAAAAAAATGAAATCTGAATTTGAGAGGAGGAAAAACCTTAAAGCTAGTAACTTTTCTTTGGATTGTCCAATTTCAGTAAATTTGGTCTCGTTTTATAAGACTGTTATGATTCTATCGCCATATTTCATTGTAATTTTAAAATCATGTAAATGGGGATATTCCTAAAGGTGGAAAAATCTAATCAATCTGAAAATATCTTAAAGTGCAGCAATCACATAGAAAATTATTTACATACACGTACCAAACTAAACTTGATTAATATTTTTCGGTAGCCTTGGGTCTTATTTATCAAGAAAAATCATGTTACTAGCAATTTTTTTATTTGTACTTCAATAACCACTTTTTAACATCACCCTTGAATGGTATTTAAAAAAATCTTTGTTTGGAGATTAGAAAGAATCTCAAACAAATAACTTTTCCTTGAATAGATTAATTTTAATTAACTTAGTACCCCTTAAATAAGATAATGATAGTTGTGTGTTAATAAGACTAGTATCATTTTGTATTTTAAATTTTATCTCGAGTTTGTTTGTTTGTTTGTTTGTTTTTTATGGTATATCAACGTTTGTAGTTTATTTAATGCCAATTCCATTTTTATTCAAATAAACAGTTCTATTTCAAACAATTCAGTCTAGCATAAGTACACAGTTTAATTGCCAAAAAACATTTCTATTTCAAGCTATTCAGTTTAGTCAAACAGTTCTAATTCACACAATTCAGTTTTTTATACGTATAGTTTTTGTTTACACACAGTTAAATTTTTTTAAAAAAGTTTTATTTCAAACAATTCAGTTTAGCATACAAAAACAGTCTTATTTAGCATAAGTACGCAGTTTAAATGTCAAAACAGTTCTATTTCAAGCAATTCAGTTTAGCATGATTACACAGTTTAATTCTATTTAACCCATAGATAGGACCCTATCGTGTGCTACCACTACGAGCCAGGGTGAACCTGGAAGCGATGGTAATGAAGGGCTACATCGCATTCCCGAAAGCTCCAGCATCCATGGAACCTCACCATCAGACTGTTTATTGTCATATCTAGGACACTCGTTCGGAATGGGGGTCTTACCCAGCAGCAGAGATGCAGCCGGTGTATTCTACAGCCACAGCCTACTGCGAAATTTATCACCAGTATTGAATTTTTAATTTGATGGTGCTATCAAATGAGTAACTGTAAAATAATAGTGATCAATGCAAAAAAAAAGCCACTATTTCAAATAACACAAACTCAAGAAATCAAATTAACATTTTATTAGAACGAATCATCAAAGTAAAAGATGATAATATAATTAAAGGATACACTTCAATTAATTTATTGTATATATAATGTTATAATAAATAAAACTGTCATTTACGGAAAAGTACAGTTCAAATTGTGAGCTTTACATTCTTCACTTGTTATAATTAGATTTAGCGTTGAGTTAATAGCTTTGTTAATCTTTATTGAAAAATATATTGACATTTACCTAATGATACACTCTTGTTATTATTTACTTCATCAGAATCCTCATCACAACTGTCAGTGTCAGCTGAGATTTCATTTAAATATCCATAATCGTCAAAATTATCACTGTCGATTCACCCTCAGTTTTCAAGAACATCGACAAGATGAACTGGCAGGATGGCACCACTACTCCAATGTGGTATTATTTCATCATTTTTACTATGAGTCCATCCATGGTCACTTCAAGTGTTATTCGAAACAGGAAAGGGTTAATAGTAAGAAAGACGAAGAAATACCACATTGGGCTAGTAGTGACATCTCACTGAATCAGTTTGTTGATATTCTTAAAGACTATGGGTGAATCTGACAATGAAAGGTTATTGGCTTTACGGTTTCCCCTCCTCTCAAATCCAAATCTCTTTTCTTTGTTTTTCTGGGGTGGAGTTCGTTTGAGCTAAAAATTGGTGGTAAAATCTATTTGTACTAAATTTGTAAAATCTATTTGTACTAAATTTTGGTATCAAGACTTCAAGAAAACATCAAAGATATTTAATTTTGGGGAGTGATCCAATTCCCTCCTTGCCCATAGCCTAAATGCGATATAGCACTACAGCTTAACTGACTTCGTAATCTCGAAAGATTACGGACTCTTTCTGTTCACTACACCATAACATTGTAGTTCCGGTGCTTTAGGACAGTATATTATTATAGAAGCAGAATTCCACTTCGAATCTACCGAATGTCTTGGGCTCATCTAACTTGATCCCTTGTGAAATATATTTCTCCTTACATTACCGGGAACAAATCACCAAGGATTGTTTTTCCGTTCACAGTTCAAGTCTGATCAGATTCGATCAATCTACAGACGATAATCATGAAGCCGGTTTGTCGAAACTTCAACTAAAATATTTAGTTGTAGTTCAGCAAAGCTGAATGCTTATTATTATCGACTATACAGTTATTCGGTGTGATCACATCCCTGGTTATTTTCCATGGGAAAACTAGTTGTTAAACACACATTTCTGTAGAAATTAGCAACAGGTTCAATTACAATTTACACTTCGATGATTTACCTCTTTCGACTTGCTCTAGATATTCCAAGACTTCATTTTCCATGAACTTAACTTCGCAACAAAATTCTTAGCACGTATCTAATCGGTATAGTCGGTACAATTCTGCCATGCGCAATTCAGCGCCTATGTTCACAGCTTCAAAGAAAATGTCTTTAACCTAGACCTTACAGCTTGACTTTGCACTTGTTATCCGATTACTTTCGACCATTATATTAAGGATTTGACTCCTCCGCTGAATGGGACAATATATCTTCTTGTATCCGCTTATACTCAATCTTAAGAAAATCGTTGGTTGTATTTGACGGAAAGCGTCTTATCCTTAAAAGCGATCGATCTCTTAATTCATACAAACGACCCAAAAAGTTTTTCTGGGTCCGCTTATTGCAGCTTTTGTAAATTGCACTTGTTCAGCACGGAGGTGTTTAATTTGTTGTATCAAGTCGTTCTAATCGTATTCAAAAATGTTTCCTGTGTAGTTTTGTTTCAATGAAAACTGAACATTTTTGTCAGTTTTCGTTGTACATCTTTAAAAAAACAGACATGAAAATCGCCACTATATTTATCGTGCATTGTTTTAGCTTTATAACAATGTAGCAAGATAAACAAAATAATCTAAAATAATTGTGAAAATTTCCCAGTCAATAATTTTAAAAATTCATTTTAATATCATAAAAGTTTAACAACGGATGTTTCGATTCAAATGTGTCTGAGAATCTTTTTTTTAAAAAAAGCTAAAAAAAATAAATAAATAAATAAAATAAAATAAAGTCACTGATAACGTGTTGAAGTCGAATTATTCATCAAATCCAAAATATCTATAATAAACAATTTGAGTATTTCTGTTTGTTTCTCTGTATATAACAATGAACTCTTCCATTGGGTAACCTGTTTCACTCGAACTTGGTATATTAATTGAATCTTTTGAAAATATTTAAAATATAAAAATCATAAGATTACAAAATTCGAAAAATAATAAAATTGGAAAATTCCATTGTGATGACAATACGAGGTATGTTCTGCGCTATTCGAAGAAATAACTATCCCAACAAAATTTACTAAGTAATATCTGTGGGCTGTATCCATATTTACCAACCCCTCCGCTCGGCAGGATATGATACAAGGTCAGTTTTTAAGCGAAGTTTAACTGGTTTTCCTTCTCCTAGACTAGTTGCCTCACCAAGGCTGAAGAACTCAGTCTGCCCTTCTATTTGCCCATAGCTGGAGGGAGAATAATTGGATCCATACCTTTCCCAAGGGTATTAGTGCTATGTGAAATGCTATCAGTCTCGTCCAGAATTTGAACTCGTGTCGCCGTGTCCATTTCCTACGACGATAACCATTACACCATGGGCACCTCCTGTGGGCTGTATCACTGCTATTTTCAAACGTACTTACCTTTTTTAAAGAGAGACACATAATTTTAAAGATTAATTAGCCAAATAAACATTTTTTTGTCTGTTTCTTTCTTTTGTTCGTTAGTTTATAATTTTTGATAAGGAAGTACCTGTGTACCCTGCCTCGTACAAAGTATTGGTCTTCCACAGAACTGTCAAAGTTCAAAGTATAGTATATAGTAGCCCACCGACTAATCGCATCGGAAACTCTCGTTTAAAAAACGCGAAGTCATCAATGTCGTCAACGAACGAAATTTTTCACCGCTATCCTGGTATCAACATAAACAACATCACCAAGTTATTTGGCGCGGGAATTTTCCCGTACCAACTCAGAGGGTATTTTCGAGATAAATTAATTCAACAATACATCTCGAAAGTAGTTTCTAACTGTTGAGCAGAGCGGGTAGTATGCAAGCTTCTCTTAAGGATATTATGATTTATCGCACCTGATTAAAGAGAGGCTTCCTGTCCAAGGTTAACCCTTTTCTGCCATAAAAACTCAATAGTCACTGACGACCGAGTTCGGCGGCTGCCAGCAGCCTTCAGGCGAAAGGAATTCGTGCCTTTCACTGGTCATTGCACCCCAACCAGACACCTTACCCAAGCCATCAGCAGCCACTCAGCAGTCTTACCTAAATCTACGGAGCCCTTTTTGCTGATCCTTTACCTCAGCATCCAGGCACCTCCACCCAGCCATAGCAGCAGATGCATAGGTCCAGCCTTAACTTCAGCTTTCCCTTTTACCAGTCCTTTTCAGGTCTAAAACCTCGAAAGTCTTTTACAGTCCTTTTCAGGTTTATAAGTTTTGCTTTTCATCTTCAGCCCTTTTAAACATTTTCTGGGGACACCATAAGGACAATGAGGTAGCAGCTAGTCTGACGCAACAGGCACTTGGAGCAAAGGACCAGTCCACTGCTCGGACTACCGTTGATTCTTCGAAACCAACATCGACTTCACCTCGGTTAACCACCGATTCCACAATCATGATCATCCATGACTCGTGCGACTCTCCGACCTTCTACACTTACCTGGCTACGCAACTCCACCTACGACCTCCCCAGTGCATCAAGACTTATTCCAGATGCTCTAGACTCGCTGTCACCAGGAATAATTAGACGGCCGAGTCAACACTTTCGACACAAACATTGACTGTATTCGACAGCATGGACTTTCAACACTGCACGGACTATACCAGTGGCATGGACTGCATTCAGCCGCAAAAACTTTTCGTGTACGATTTGCCAAATAAAAACTCTACATTGTCAAACTTGACCATCTCGTCTTTGTCACCCTTGCCTTGTCCGTGTCACATCCCCCAATTAAATATATTATTTAAAAAAATTGATTTAGATGTTTTTCCTATTTTGTATTTATTTTTGAAAAAATATTATTTCCATTTACAATGATCCTGGTCATAAGTACCGGGGAGGGACACTTTGATCTAGACAGAGCGTACAGATCTTTGATAGAAGTGCTGATCTATACGTTAAAAATAATGTTATTTTTACGAGAACTTTGTCCGTATCTCTATGAATATTATTTACTCAGTTTCTTAAGATCATCCTTCAAAAATTTCCATCCCCCATCAAACCAAAACTAAACTTGTAAGAGAACAAAATAATGTTGCTATTGTTCTCTTTATCTAAATTACAACTTTTATTTCTATTTAGTAAGCAGTATTAATAGAAAACTATTCTGTATAAAAGTGATCCCCAAAGTTATTTAAATTCGTTAACAAATTCAACGGAGACAAAATATTCTTTGACACTGTTCAAGAATAAACATGTATTAAAGATTAAGACATTGTTATTCTATTACGACTGATAGAATTACATTAACAGAAGAAAAAAGAAAGAAAGAAAAGAAAAAAAAAGCATGTGATTTGATAGCCCTTGATGTAAGAAGAGAATTGGGTATGATTTAGTTTCATTATTAAAGAACTTGTTGCGGGACCGCTAAATGTGTCGATCCCGCAAACTTTTGTGTATATTAAGTGTGATTGACAAATGAGATGGACAAGTAGGTTAGTCTTAAATGTCAGGTTTTTATTGAACGAATCCTACACGAAAGGTGTGCATGAATGTAGAATCGCTGTTGCTGTATAATGTCTGTGTAGTCTCTGTGGCGTTGAAAGTCGGTGCTGTAGAAAAGCGTAGACTCGGCTGCCTATAAGTTCTTGGCGACAATGTGTCTAGAAGACCAGGATGGTCTCGGTGCTTGGTGCTGATCATAGGTGCAGATCGTACGTGTAGCTGTAAGGTCAGGTCGTAAACGTAGCTGGAGACGGTCGAAGACGTGGACGCATCGGTTGCAGAAACTGGATGAACAATGTCCTAGTTTATTCCATCCTTGGTTACCAGGGGTATATCAATGTGGCCTCGGAGTGCTGATGATAGTCCGAGCAGATTTCTCACTTGTGGATTAGGGTTGTTACATGATCTGGTCTGCTGTAACGGAAAATGCTGGTGCTGATCTGCAGTTGTCTGCTGCTTGGTGATGCTGTTATCTACTACTTGGCGATACAGGTATCTGCTGCTTGGTAATGCAGGTGTTTGCTACTTGGTGGTGCAGGTGTTTGCTGCTGGGTGAAGCTGGAGCTGATCTGTATGTGTCTGCTGCTTGATGATGCAGGAACAGGTGCAACAGGTTTGCTGCTGCATCGTCGTCTCGTGGTATCTACAAAGGGCTGTAGTGAGGAGACTAGAGGTGATCCTCTGAAGACTTCCTGAAACCGCTCTTATAAGAGCTGGTTTATGACTTTTGGAAATTAGCTCTTAAAAAGGGCTGTTTGAGAAAGTTTTAATGATTGGTTGGAAACTGGCATCGGCTGTGCTGAGTCTGCTACGGTGATTGGTTGGATCCCACGTCGACTGCTGGCTCCTGGCTGATAGTAAAGACACAGATACCTTGCCTCTGGGGACATGTGTCACACCGCCAGTTGGCAGTTAGGAAAGGCACAGATACCTCTCCTCCGAGCGCGTATGCCCAGCGACGCCTTGTCTGGTGATCACTGACTGCTGTATTTATATAGAAATAAGAGGCTACTTATTTTATGGTTTAAGTGAAGGCAAATCTATGTTATCGTGGACAAGAAGTAGCCATTGATACACAAACACCGAATAAACAGAAAGGAAAAACTAAATAAATTCATTTAATTCATTTGATAAGCATGTATAACAAATATGTAAGATGTATTACTATGATTAAAAAAGACGTGTCCCAATTGATGAAAAGTACACACTGTTTCGTGAACAATAATGTATAAAAGGAAGGAACAAATTACTATTCTTTGGTAATTTTTATGGTGAGACAAAATAAAGTAGTTCGTCGGAGTTGGAGACAAGCTCTCTATTCTATTCAACGAACAGAGAGGTAAAAACATCCATTTCGCTCCATAAGCAAGAAATAAAAGACTGCATTTTCTCTTGTAAATGACGAGAACCAAAAAAAAACCAAGGGGGCATAATTCTTACGTGAGAAGTCACGCCTCCACTCCAAGGGAAAACAATTATTTTTGTCTCCGTACGGTAAGTATATTTACAACAATAAAATTTATACTGAATATTTAAATTTATACTGAATCCACATGAGGATTTTTTTCATCATAGTCTTTTAATGTAGTCTTTTAATATATCATATAATCCTTGTATCAGTCTTTTTTAAGTTTGCTCAGGCAATGTTGTTAATTTATGGTGATTTTTCTTTCTGTATTTATTCTGATCGAGGAAACGTTAAACAACACAACATTTCCTCCACTACAACAGGTCCGAATTGTTACTTCACACTTCCTTTTATGTTAACGCGATTTATGGTACCGAAATACGACAAATGTATTAAGACGACATTCAGTCGTACGTGCTATAGCCCCCATTACAATATTATATGAAAAATGCATACTTTTCTATATTTCGATGACAGCATAAGGAGGGTAATTTATGTCATAATGTTGTCAGAAACAAGTATAGTTCTGTTTCTTTATCGGTATACTGCACATAATCATAAAAACACTCGAATATTATTCAGCTGGTACACCAAAGAGATGTCAAGATTTCGTATAGCTATCATTTGCACAAATGACAAATGCTTTCTCCTGCACGTAATTAATTTGATTTGCGTTTTGGGAATTTTGCGCCATTCTTTATAGTGGGCTTGTGCAAATTTTGTCAAAATGTTTGAACTAGGATGGAAGACTAGCTTGACCTTTTGAATTCAAAATGTCCTACAAACGTTCTATATAGGTAACATTTGGTTCTCTTACATGCCATGGGTGAATGCCATTATCGTTATACTGCCGATATACCCTAAATGCACGACTTCTATTGGGTCGAGCATTGTTATGCATTAAGATGGGATGTAATGTCTTTGAGTGATCATCACTTTCAAGGATAATGAGGTTGCTGTGCAATATACCAAGATCGATGTTGCAATTGTACAAGCAGCTATTCTTGATCATAATGGAATATCTGCCATCAGTCACAAAAAAAATAAAAACCAACTCTCGTCTGTCCAATTCTGTTATTACACCTGCGTAAATGTTCCTGCTTGTCTTGGAGTAAAGAATTGTCATCAGATAAGATGCCATTAAGCAAGTCCACTAACTTCGATGTTGAGAGATACTCTTAAGTTGATACGTCGAGAAAAAATGACTTGTTGAACTACATTCTCTTCTAATATGTCTTACAAGCAATTTGTCCCCATGATGAACATTAATTTTCCTTGTCTTTCGGTCTTTGTCTAATTCTTTTCATTGTCCCTTCTTATGTGATTTCATATTAGATGAAGGATTACAGTATAGTTTATATTAAGCTGTCTTCCAATTTGTCTACCGGTCAATGCAATACTATGCACCCTAACAATCTACCAAAGTCTCTAATTCTTTGCGTTTCGCTATGTTTGGGGTTAGATTAGAAAAACTTTGTCACTGCAGACTGTATGGTTAAACTGTATATTGACGACTGACACGACGCATGTATCAAATATACCTATGTATTTCCTTTTACCTTACTTGAAAACAGCACAATATTACATTAAAAGTATTTTAATAGTATTATTTGACGATATATTAGGTGGGTGTTTAACTTTTGAATGAGTATATATTATTATCATCACGCATATAGTATGAAATTAGTAAGGTATTTCAATTGATTGCTAATTTTACCCAACTAGATTAAATTTTTATCTAAAATAAATGAATGAATAGAACTATTACAAAATTTGAATTGAAAAGACAATCTGCTTAAATTATTGAATAAATATTCATGCTAGAATTTTCTCTCTATATTTGCAACTTTTACTTTCCTTGTAACTTCATAGGCGTCATATTTCATTTCAACCATTTTTTAACCATATGATCAATGTTATAAAGTTTATGATTACGACATTATAAAATACAATTGGTACTTATGGTTGACTTATTTTATCGTTTGCTTGCTTAAATTTCGTTCCGGAATATTCCGATTCTTTCTGTTATCGGCCCAGAAACGCTCGGGAAGGTTCGGTTTTTTGCAGTAACATAGATGAATAAGTACCGTACAATTTTCATCGAACCTGAAATATTATAAGCACAGTCTTATCTTTTACCTGGATTTCTTAAATCAAAAGTATTCGAGACTAATAAAAAATATTATATGAATTAAGCAAAGAATATTTTACTGCAATAGAGCATTAACATTGTTTAAAATTTTCATAATATGTTCGCAAGAGATTTTAATATTACGAAATTGGTCCGATAATGGTTCCTTTGTTGTTTCGTTTAAGGAAATTTCATGCAACTCTGATTTAACCTGGCGCACAGTTTCACATAGAAAATTGTATTTCCTATTCAATTCCTTTAAGGAGTTTTTTAAGTCGATATTATTTCTCTTGAGGTCTATTGTGTTTTGTTCCAATAATTTGACTGCATTGATATCAGTTGTAGAAGATCTCTTTGTCAGGCAGCAGGATTTTATATCCATGCATAGAAATCTGTCTGCAGAAATGGTACAAGGAAATTGTTGTGAGATGCAAACCGGTTCTTTGATCTGTGAAATATCATTGCTGGCATTATAAGCTTCTTCACTCGACAGAGATAGGCTTTCTTGTGAAGTTTTAAAGGGTTCTACTGGGTGAGTCGTGTCCTCTTTATAATCCAAAGTTTTTGATATTTGTCCTTCATCCTTTTTTGGAAATAATGTCTCTGAAGTAGATACTGTGTCACTAACACGGCTCATGTTGTCATATTGCAAAACCTCAGCCAGTTCAGCATCGTCAGCTCCAGAATTTGTCATTATATTTGTCTTTTCTTCCTTAGGAAACTTAGATGTTATATCGTTATAAGGAGAAACGTTACATTCGGAAATAATGTTAATATTATTGTTGTCTTGATGGGAACTCATTATCCTCGTGACTATTGTATGCACTTACTGCAACACGGAGAGAAACGTCACAATTTTGAAGAATACAAATTTTTCCCTTTAAGAAATCAAAATAGTAACAAATTAAATACGTATTTCATGACGTCAAAACATTGATAAGATAGAGATTCCAGAATATACGTCAATTCTCGTACTGATTCACGCAATAAATGTTGCGAATTTGTTTTGTTTTTTTACTTGATCATTTCAACCCTTTCGTTAAATCTGATGTAAAGAAACAAATTGGTACGAACAAAAAATATAAGAATCGAACTCGAGGAGCAAATACAAAAATAAAAAAGAGGTAAGGTCTTTCAAGTTTAAAGAATTTATTACACGGATCACAAAAATTGCACCCTGATTCTTTATGCAAAATAACACTAATATAAAATAGCACTAATACCCTTGGGAAAGGTATGAATCCAATTATTCTCCCTCCAGCTATGGGTAAATAGTAGGGCAGACTGGGTTCTTCAGCCTTGGTGAGGCAACTAGTCTTGGGGAAGGAAAACTCTGAATTCAAACCTGTTAAACTCCGCTTAAAAATTGACCTTGTGTCATATCCTGACCGAGCGGAGGGGTTGGGTAAATATGGGATGTAAAATAACTGAATAAAAATAAATAAAAATGAGTTTGCCTTTAGAAACTTGTTTATAGGGAAAAAAAATTAAAAGAAATAGAAAAGTTACAAAAGTTTTAACAAAGAAAATCTTTTTTTCTTTTCTTTTTCTTTTTTCTTCTTGCAACGTTTATATGTAGCCGCTTTCCGTTTCACTTAGCTTCTCAAAAATCAGGAAACACACCTGAAAAGAAAATTTTACTTTTAAAAAAGCCTTTTCTTTCGATAGAAAATATTGAATTTATCTCATACAAAAAATAACTTTTTCTGCTGTTCGGATAAATATCAACAACAATTTTCAGAATTCACATATCCTAAATAAAATCTTCCTTTCAAAAAAGAAACAACTTCAATACAAGTTTTCAGAATTCAAATATTCTGAATAAAATAAACTTTTCAAAGATGAAACATATCTTTCATAATACTCTTCACAATTCAGACATTCTGGATAAATCAAATTTCTCCACAAAGAAATATATCTTCATTATAGAAAAAATTCAGAATTCTCTCATTCTGAATTTTTCTAAAAAAATGAATTATGATTCCTCCAAATAGAGACGAAAAACTGTAATGAATGCAGATTCAACACTTTCGATCCACACTGATTCAAAACACCCCAACAACACTTTATGTATCCATTTCTCCAGATTTTTTTTCTTTCAGAATTAGACAGTATCAATCAATCCAATTGGCCCCAAAACTAATTTAAGCCAAAAAAAATCTGATGAAAATAAAATTAAAATTACAAACTGGATTACTTTCCTGATACTATACGAATATATTAGAATAAATTGTCAAAAATAATACGATTAACCAATGAGCTCAATCGCAATATAATTTCTAATTTGCATGTTCCCTTTTGATAAAATTAAAGCAAATTTTGTAGAATCAAAAAATCTTTTAATATTTTTTCTGTTTGTTCCAAATTTGTTAAACTTGGACAATTTCAGTATAAAACCCTCAGTGAAGATATTGCTCACTCAATGTTGTTTGAGAGACAACTAAATTAACTACTGCACAATCACAAACGTATTTTTTTACTTTCCTTCAATGGGCAAATAAAAATTCTAACATTGAAATGTGGATGGGGTACATCAGTATCTAGGGGAAATTCTACAAAAGGAAAGAAATTCCCCCACCCTATTCCTATTCTACAATCCCATTTTAGACTTTTTGTTTTGGGTTTTTTGTTTGTTTGTTTTTAACTTGCCAAAATATAAACAACTGATAAGAGACATTTTCTACTTTTGTGTATTTTTAATGATCTTCAATGTATTTCAGGTAAACTTCACGGAGGTTGTAGGAAAAGATGTGAATAAAAAAGTTTTACCAACTCCTGTCTTCTAGGAAATAGAGATAAGTATTCTTTTTAAAAAAATAACAATTTTTAATGGCAAATAAACCTTTTTTCGAAATGTAACAGTTCTGTTGGTTATGAAAAATGGAAAGTTTCATTACACGTTTAAACAAATTCTTCGTGCCAGTTAATTAACCATCTCTACGCTATTTTGTAGCTGCTCTTCACTCTTTCTGTGATTTTCCTGGTGCCATAATATCTACCTCATATTCTAACATATTATCACTAACCTCATCAGATTCAGAAAATGACGCGGCACAATAAAAATATTATTCCAGAAATTGGCATTTCTAACACTTCTCTCCCTACAAAGCGTTTATCTGAAGACCCACACATTATTCTCAATCTGAACAGATGCAAGTTTAGCCTTCTCTCACAGGTAATTGTTACAGTGCTTGCGTGAGACTAACATTTATTACAACACTTGTCCACTTACCAAACAGCATTATTGGTGCATTCAAGATTTTCTGACCCAAAATATAGCCCTATCCACTCTCAAAATATTTATATATTACAATCCTTTTAGATCCAAGTTTATCAAACCACACTGTGGGCACTTCTCTGGATCCTGTAGCACTCATTATCCAGATGAGAATGTTTGCTTTATTCTTCCCCGAAGGCATTGCCGCTACCTGACTCCCAAGACGTCGTGTAATAATCTACGCAACTCCTTTTGTTCGAACTCTCTTAGCAGTGGTAATCATTGATTTCAAATATCCGTGTAAAGTAGCTAAACCAGTTCATATTTCAAAATCCCATAGTCCCCACCTTAAAGTCAAATTGATGTCTTTCAATATGGTATTTAATTCAGCGACATTACTACGGTTATTTTTCCTCAGGCATACCACATCCTCCACTGTCTATCTATTTCAAATGCAATATCTATCGCTATATAATTAACATCACACCATATAACACCTTTCGATTGTATCATCCTCTCCAACACTCTCTACTACATATTTCATTATAGTAGAGACTTTGTTGGAATTATTTTATAGTAATGGGAACATCTTCTTGGAAAGGAACTTTTATGGTTGTCACCACTGGAAGGAAATGACGGGATATTTTGGAACTGACACCGTCTGCTGAGAGAATAAGTCTTTTTCGTTCAAGCCACGAGGCAAGACGTCAATTTTAGTAGTCCTGTGAATTTTCGAAGGATGTGCTGGTTTTTAAACATTGCTGTTCCCTACAATTAAGGGAAAATAGTAAATAGGGAGTAAAATCCCAAGGAATTTTACTGCTGTGCTCGACCTCTCTTAGCGAAATGTGCTGTTACCTATATCTGTGAATTTGTGCTTGATGTTCCAGAACTACTCTGCTGTGCTGTATTCTTCCTAATGAAATGTGCTGTTGCCTGTACTTGAGAATTTTTTGCTCTCTCGACTCAGACCATGAGATGTACAATTGAATTTGTTGTCCTTTACAAGTGCTGAAAGAATTGCTGAATGAACCCCTACGTCTGCATTATTCGCAGTATTCTTGACAGAAAAATGAACAGGTTTTCCCAAGATATATTTTTCGCCTAAGAGACTCTGCCAAATCTTTTTCCATTCATACAACACCCAGTTTTTTTAGTTGTAAGTACCAGCTCCTTTGTTTATTGAAGACATATCAGTTCCTGGTAATTCATCAGTGTCCCAGTGGGTTTTTTTTAAAACAATTTGTATCATTGTTACTTGATTCAGTTTTTTTGACTGGTCGCTAAAATAGCAATTAATTTTAGCAACTAGTGTTTTACTTTAAAACTTTGTAACTCCTTTTTATTTATTGTTATTTACTTAGTAATAAATAGTTATTAGTTGTACGCACGAGGCACGTTTATCTTTTTATTTTTTCCTTTCTTTTTTTTTCAAAGTGCTATTTTATTTTCCGCGAAAGGATTCGGTTTTATGAAAATTAATCCTTTTAACTTCTCCCTAACTTTCTGACTTCACTTATTCAGCTCGTCTCTTGACATAGTTTCTTGCACTTTGAAAACATCCTGCAATAGTATAGTTGCCTTAAAACTCATAGAGAGAAAGGTTGAATTTACTTTCTTAGATATCATTTTTTTTTCTTTCAAAAACAAATTCGCCTACCTCACCTTTTACCATCCTGAATCTCAGTGTTACGATTCCTTCCAAAGGTTCCGCTGGTTTGGAAGTCAACCTAAAAATTCAAGGTTATCAATTTTGTTTGCTATCATCTACGCAGGAATTAGTAGCTTTTTTTTTTTCAACCTATCCGTCTTTCCCAATATTGTCATGATTTTTAGCGCAGAATTGAGTCCAAATCCAAATCAACTTAAGCAGTATATCCTAAACTTTTTGTTCACCTATTTGTATTCTCACAGATTCCCAGCCTCAGAAAGTTTTGAGAAGAGTGATTTCAACGACTATGGAAACATCTGTCATTCATATCCATTCTCACAAGGTCATTCTGAATGCATCTATAACATAAACTTAATTTTTGTTGACCAAATCATCAACAATACTCTCTTCAGTCTTCTTTTCTAAACGTCCACAAATTAAATAGTTTCCCTTCCATAAGAATTCGTCAACAAACTACTTGTACTGATATCCTTGTTCCCAATCATTTGTCGTTATTTCGATAGCCCAATCGGTTGAGGCTGGAGAATACACCGACTGCATCTCGGCAGAAGGGTAAGACTCTCCCAATGAGAGACCTGGTTATGACACTAAACAATCTAATAGTGAGGTTCCAGTAATGCTGGAGCTTTGGAAAATGCAGAGTTCCCTTTCATCGCCACTCTGGGCCAAAGTGATTGCACCTGATAGGGTCCAATCGATGGGTTGAATAGAACTAAAGTGTGTACTTATGCTAAACTGAATTGTTTGAAATAGAACAGTTTTTACATAGAACTGTATGTAAACAAAAAAAAACTGTACTTATACTAAACTGAATTGTTTGAAATAGAACTGATTTTTACATTTGAACTTTGTACTAATACTAAACTGAATTGTTTGGAAATAGAACTCTTTAGACATTAAAACTAAATTGTTTGGCCTAGTGAGTAGAGCGTTTGCCAATGGTCCGGGAGACCTGGGTTCAATCCCAGGTCGAGCCATACCAAAGACTTTAAAATGGCACTTAATATCTCCTTGCTTAACACTCAGCAATATAAGATACGTATCAAGGGTAAAATGGAGCAATCGAGGCAAAGGAGTAGTGCCCTCTCCTACACCCTGGTGTAGTAGCTATTGAAATCGGAGCCTTCTGGTCGCCTTCGACTAAGGTCGCCAACTTACTTAAACAAAAAACTATACTTATACTAAACTGAATTATTTTAAATATAACTGTTTATATGTATAAAAATGGATTTGGCATTGAATAACCTACAATGGTTGATATGCCATAAACCAAACCAAATGTCATTTCGACCTAGAGCTCACGCAAAAATTCCACAGTTCCTATTTTTCGTTGTATTGAAGGATTTCTGTTTATAGCATTCAACGCTTTTGCAAACTCTAATCTTTCGTGTACATTCATAGTTTGCTACACTCTCCCAAAATCTACTCAATCGTGTACGTTCATGGCTTACTGTGCTCTCTCAAACTATGCACCATCAAGTAAGCTCAGACTTTATTGTCTCTCGAAAATAACTCCATTATGAACAATTGTACCTTACTGCACTCCCTAAAAAACTACCCCATTATGTTCGTCAATAGCTGACCCCACTCATCCAAAATATACCTATCATGTAAAAACAAAGGTGAGAGCACCCCACAAAAATTCAATAGAAATGCGTAGCATACTGCAATCTCCCAAATTCTAATCCATCACTAACGTTCATAACTGTTGTGATGCTGGCAAAATAAAGACACGGGGAACACAAAAAGGTTGATAGAAAAACATACATATTCAAGTAACAAAAACAAGATTCAAGTGAACCTGGTTAAACAGTAGTTAGTTAATAGAAAGCTGAGAGTCCAGTAGGGCAATGACTAACCGTCCACTGCGCAAATGGTATCACACGTGATTATGTCACGTGGGTCTGGTCAACTCCTCTGACGCTCCGTTGACGTGTATTTATGGAGGAGGGCGAGTCCATTATGTAGGGAGAACAACA
This sequence comes from Sepioteuthis lessoniana, assembly GCA_963585895.1. NCBI lineage: Eukaryota > Metazoa > Mollusca > Cephalopoda > Myopsida > Loliginidae > Sepioteuthis > Sepioteuthis lessoniana. Next base: position 97,608 of record CAUZXS010001512.1, read on the forward strand.
ATAACTTTGAACACAATGCAAAACTCAATTCCATCTTAAACATTAATAGGATACTGCTCTCTCACAAAATCAATACTGTCATGTATGTTCATACTTAACTACGCTCATTCAAATGTTATTACATCGTGTATATTCTCAAACGCTGATCCAGAGTATGAAATCAGAGTTTAGAGGAACCGACAAAAACAATTCCATCATAAAAATTCATAGTATACTACGCTCCCCAAATTTTACCTAATCGTGAATCTTCAAAGTTTATTTCACCCACTCAAACTCAAATCAATTATCTATGTTCATAGCATACAAGTCTCTCCGAAAATGCTATTTCATCATATATGTTCATAGATCAGAGCAAATCACAAAATTCGCCTTCATCGTGAAAATTCCTAGCACACTACAAATACTATAATCTATTCTATCATTAACGTTAAGAACATACTGAACTCTCCCAAACGCTATTACATCATCTCAACACGTTGCTAAAAGCAATTCACAAATTCAAAATCATCACATAAATTCAGAGCATACACCGATCTCCCAAATTCTACAGCATCATTTATGAGGCTTCAAGTAATTTTACTTGTTGTTTACTATTTGAATCCGTTTTAGGTTTCTCTCTTTTTATACCCCATGTTACTCTGCTGGTTTCACTTCTTGGGCGTGAAGGCTGTAAAGGAATTATACGGAAAGAATATAGGAAAAGAAGATATCTTTTATATTTTAACTTTATTTCTGGGTTTAACAACCATGCAGTAGGGGAGGAAATTATTCCTGTATCCAAATGAAATGGTTGCGTCTCCCAGACAAGGTGTTTGTCGTTTCCGGATATGTATGTCGAAATGTTGGTGTTTAAGGCGTTAACAATGTGTTAGACGCTTGGGGGAGATTTGCCGAAATCTGGTGTTTTTAGTTCGATGTTCAATATGTCCATTTGATTCTTTTTATATTTTGGCCGTATGTTAACCAAGACGGCAGCTACAAGTGAAAGGTTAGCCAGCGCGCTGCTTAAAGACGGACGCATTGGGCCTTCTACAAGCAGCTAGAATGGTTTTAGTGTTGCCACTTCGCCGGTCACTGCTGAAAGAGAACGGATTTCTTCCTTTTGCCGAGAGGCTTCCATTTTTGCGCAAGCGTCACCCCTTTTCCTATCAAGGGATTCTGGGATTTTCCACATTTTTTAATATTTTTTATTAATTTTTTTTTCTATCCACAACACATTTACGTTCATGGCCCGTTGTGTTCGAGGAAAAAATAGTCAATCATGTCTGGACATAAGACCAACCCGGAAAATACAACTCATGATAAAAATGCCTTGCCCAAAGTGCTCTCACAAATTCAACTTTATCATGTACGTTCAGAGATTCCTATGTTCTTTCAAAAATTATTCAATAATGTCAATTCATAGCTATGAGTCAACATTATTGAATAGTACACCACCAAACTCAACTATGTCAAAGAATTGCATCATCTATGTTCCTATCTTCCTGAATTTACCCAAACTCGACTCCATCGCATAGGTTCATAGCTTACTGCAATCTCCCAGATTCTATACAATCATATATGTTCATAGCTTACTTTACGCTGACAAACTCCATCATTTAAAAATATGTTTATATCTCCAAAACTCTATTCAATCATTCAGATTCATAGCTTATTGCAAATATCCAAAACCTTATTCCATCATGTACATTCCAAACTTGCTATACTCTCCAAAACTATAATCCATGAATATGTTCATAGCTTCCAACACTTCCATAAACTCTATTCCATAATTCATATTAATAATTTGCTGCACTATCCCAAAACACTATTCCAAAATTCATGTTAATAGCTTACTGCACTCTAAAAAACTCTATTCCAAAATTCATGTTAATAGCATACAGCACTCTCACAAACTCTATTCCATAACAAACGTTAATAACTTACTGCACTCTAACAAAACTGTATTTCATAATTCATGTTAATAGCTTCCTGCATTCTCACAAAACACTATTACATAATTCAGTTTAATAGCTTACTGCATTCTCAAAAACTCTATTCAACAATTAATGATAATAGCTTACTGCACACTCCACAACTCTATTCCATAATTCATGTTAATAGCTTACTGCGCTCTCGCAAACTCTATTCTTTAACACACGTAAATAGCTTGCTGAACTCTCACAAACTTTATTCCATAATTAGTGTTAATAGCTTACTGCGCTCACAAAAAATCTATACCATAATTAGTGTTAATAGGTTACTGAACTCTGAAAAAATCTATACCCTAATTTGTGTTAATAGCTTACTGCACTCTCATTCGTTCATAGCCTCTGGCAGGTCTTCAGGGCTGCATCCATTGCTTCATATAGCTGCTATATGTATGTTCGAGCTAGTCGTCCTGCTTTTGCTCGGCCATATGTGGGGGTCCATAGGAGTAAATCACTTATGAGCTCGTCCCTGCTTCTCCGGCAGTGTCATGCATGTCTGGTTCATCTAACTTGGATAGTTTTCGTGATGGGAGGCAGGTGGCCGTATAGTTGGTACCATGTGGGTTATTACAACCAGGATTGTTCAATATTGCTCGCAACATTCTTGTGTAATTGCCGTCTAGCTTTTCCTCCTGCCGTTTTGTTAGCGTCCAAGTAGTGCATCCATGCAACAGTATCGACACGACCACTGCCTGGAAGAAACTGCGTTTCATTTTGTCGGTTAGGTATGATTTCCATATGATTGATAGCCTATCGATAGCTGTCCAAGCCTTCGTTAGCCGCGTTTCGATGTCTTTTTCGGTTCTTCCTAGGTAGGTGAATTTGTCTACCAGTTTCAGAGAGATTCCGTCTAGCGTGGAAATGTCACCTGTTTGATTATAGCACATATATTCAGTTTTGTGTGCATTGACATGGAGGCCAATGCCTGCAGCGGCTCGTGCCAAACTATGCAGTACTGTTTCGGCTTGGTTGGGTGTATCTGCCAGAATCATCAGCTATGTCATCGGCGTAGTCGGCGTCGGAAATTATTTTTGTGGGGTACCTTCTACTTTTTTCTTTAGGGGGGTGTCCTCGTGGTGTAATGGTTAAAGCGATGAACTGCGGAATCGTAGTACGCAAGTTCGTACTCCAGTCGCGCTATTACGTTCACTTTCGGGCAAATACCCTTAGGAAAGGTATGAACCCCCTTATTCTCCCTCCAGCTATGGATAAATAGTAGGACGGACTAGGTTCTTCAGCCTTGGTGAGGCAACTAGTCTAGGAGAAGGAAAACTCTGAATTCAAACCTGTTAAACTCCGCTTAAAAATTGACCTTGTGTCATATCCTGCCCGAGCGGAGGGGTTGGTAAATAGTACCTTCTACTTTTTTCTTTGTCAGATCGAAACCGTTTTTTCTGAGCTTAGTGCAATCTCACGAACTCAATTACCTAACTCACGTTTATAGCTTCCTGCATTCTCCCAAATGCTATTCTATAATTCCTGTTAATAACCTACTGCACTCTCCCTAAAATCTATTCCATGATTCATTTTAATAGCGTACAGCACTCTCACGAAACTCTATTTCAAAACTCATATTCAAAACTTACTGCGCTCACACAAAAGTCTATTCCATTATTCATGCTAATATCTTACTGCATTCTCTCAAAACTCTATTTCATGATTCTTATTCATAGCTGACTGCCCTCTCCCTAAAATCTATTTCATCATATGTGTTCATACCTTACTACCCTCTGCCCAAACTCTATTTCATCATATATATTCATACCTTACTGCCCTCACCACAAACTCTATTTAATCATATATATTCATACCTTACTACCCTCTCCCCAAACTCTATTTAATCATATATATTCATACCTTGCTGCCCTCAACACAAACTCTATTTAATCATATATATTCATACCTTACTACCCTCTCCACAAATACTATTTCATCATGAATATTCATACCTTACTGCCCACTCCCCAAACTCTATTTAATCATATATATTCATACTTTACTACCCTCTCCACAAATTCTATTTCATCATAAATATTCATACCTTACTGCCCTCACCACAAACTCTATTTAATCCTATGTATTCATAACTTACTACCCTCTCCGAAAACTCTATTTCGTCATATATATTCATACCGTACTGCCCCCACCACAATTTCTATTAAATCATATATATTCATACCTTCCTGCCCTCTCCCTAAACTCTATTTCATCATATATATTCATACCTTACTGCGCTCACCATAAACTCTATTTAATCATATATAATCATACCTTACTACCCTCTCCCCAAATTCTATTTAATCATATGTATTCATACCATAATGCACTCTCCCCAAACTCTATTTCATCATAGATGTTCACACCTTAGTGCCCTCTCCAAAAACTCTATTTCATCATATATCTTCATACCTTCCTGCCCTCTCCCCAAACTCTATTTTATCATAAATATTCATACCTTCCAGACATCTCCCCAAACTCTATTTCATCATATATGTTCACACCTTCCTGCCATCTCCCAAAACTCTATTTCATCATATATGTTAATACCTTCCAGCCCTCTACCCAAACTCTATTTCATCGTATATATTCATACCTTCCTGCCCTCAACCCAAACTCTATTTCATCATATATATTCATACATTCCTGCCCTCTCCCCAAACTCTATTTCATCATATATATTCATACCTTCCTGCCCTCTCCCCAAACTCTATTTCATCATATATATTCATACCTTCCTGCCCTCTCCCCAAACTCTATTTCATCATATATATTCATACCTTCCTGCCCTCAACACAAACTCTATTTCATCATATATATTCATACCTTCCTGCCCTCTCCCCGAACTCTATTTCATCATATATATTCATACCTTCCTGCCCTCTCCCCAAATTCTATTTCATCATATATATTCATACCTTCCTGCCCTCAACCCAAACTCTATTTCATCATATATATTCATACCTTCCTGCCCTCTCCCCAAACTCTATTTCATCATATATATTCATACCTTCCTGCCCTCTCACCAAACTCTATTTCATCATATATATTCATACCTTCCTGCCCTCTACCCAAACTCTATTTCATCATATATATTCATACCTTCCTGCCCTCTCCCTAAACTCTATTTCATCATATATATTCATACCTTCCTGCCCTCTCCCCAAACTCTATTTCATCATATATATTCATACCTTCCTGCCCTCAACACAAACTCTATTTCATCATATATATTCATACCTTCCAGCCATCTCCCCCAACTCTATTTCATCATATATTGTCATACCTTCTTGCCCTCTCCCCAAACTCTATTTCATCATATATATTCATACCTTCCTGCCCTCTCCCTAAACTCTATTTAATCATATATATTCATACCTTCCTGCCCTCAACACAAACTCTATTTCATCATATATATTCATACCTTCCTGCCCTCTCCCCAAACACTATTTCATCATATATATTCATACCATCCTGCCCTCTCCCCAAACTTTATTTCATCATATATATTCATACCTTCCTGCCCTCTCACCAAACTCTATTTAATCATATATATTCATACCTTCCTGCCCTCTCCTCAGATTCTATTTCATCATATATATTCATACCTTCCTGCCCTCACCCCAAACTCTATTTCATCATATATATTCATACCTTCCTGCCCTCTCCCCAAACTCTATTTCATCATATATATTCATACCTTCCAGCCATCTCCCCAAACTCTATTTCGTCATATATATTCATACCTTACTGCCCTCTCCCCACACTCAATTTCATCATATATGTTCACACCTTACTGCCCTCTCCCCACACTCTATTAAATTATATATGTTCATACCTTACTGCCCTCTCCCCAAACGCTATTATATCATATATGTTCAAACCTAACTGCCCACTCCCCAAACTCTATTTCCTCATATATGTTAATACCTTCCTGCCCTCTCCCCAAACTCTATTTCATCATATATGTTCATACCTTCCTGCCCTCTCCCCAAACTCTATTTTATCATATATATTTATACCTTACTACCCACTCCCCAAACTCTATTTCATCATATATATTCATACCTTTCTTCCCTCTCCCCAAACTCTATTTCATCATATATATTCATACCTTCCTGCCCTCTCCCCAAACTCTATTTCATCATATATATTCATACCTTCCAGCCATCTCCCCCAACTCTATTTCCTCATATATATTCATACCTTCCTGCCCTCTACCCAAACACTATTTCATCATATTTATTCATACCTTCCAGCCATCTCCCCAAACTCTATTTCGTCATATATATTCATACCTTCCTGCCCTCTGCCCAAACTCTATTTCTTCATATATGTTCAAACCTAACTGCCCTCTCCCCAAACTCTATTTCCTCATATATGTTAATACCTTCCTGCCCTCTCCCCAAACTCTATTCTATAATTCCTGTTAATAACCTACTGCACTCTCCCTAAAATCTATTCCATGATTCATTTTAATAGCGTACAGCACTCTCACGAAACTCTATTTCAAAACTCATATTCAAAACTTACTGCGCTCACACAAAAGTCTATTCCATTATTCATGCTAATATCTTACTGCATTCTCTCAAAACTCTATTTCATGATTCTTATTCATAGCTGACTGCCCTCTCCCTAAAATCTATTTCATCATATGTGTTCATACCTTACTACCCTCTGCCCAAACTCTATTTCATCATATATATTCATACCTTACTGCCCTCACCACAAACTCTATTTAATCATATATATTCATACCTTACTACCCTCTCCCCAAACTCTATTTAATCATATATATTCATACCTTGCTGCCCTCAACACAAACTCTATTTAATCATATATATTCATACCTTACTACCCTCTCCACAAATACTATTTCATCATAAATATTCATACCTTACTGCCCACTCCCCACACTCAATTTCATCATATATGTTCACACCTTACTGCCCTCTCCCCACACTCTATTAAATTATATATGTTCATACCTTACTGCCCTCTCCCCAAACGCTATTATATCATATATGTTCAAACCTAACTGCCCACTCCCCAAACTCTATTTCCTCATATATGTTAATACCTTCCTGCCCTCTCCCCAAACTCTATTTCATCATATATGTTCATACCTTCCTGCCCTCTCCCCAAACTCTTTTTTATCATATATATTTATACCTTACTACCCACTCCCCAAACTCTATTTCATCATATATATTCATACCTTCCTGCCCTCTCCCCAAACTCTATTTCCTCATATATATTCATACCTTCCAGCCATCTCCCCAAACTCTATTTCATCATATATATTCATACCTTCCTGCCCTCTCCCCAAACTCTATTTCCTCATATATATTCATAACTTCCAGCCCTCTCCCCAAACTCTTTTTCATCATATATATTCATACCTTCCTGCCCTCTCCCCAAACTCTATTTCCTCATATATATTCATACCTTCCTGCCCTCTCCTCAAACTCTATTTCATCATATATATTCATACTTTCCTGCCCTCTCCCCACAAACTATTTCATCATATATATTCATAGCTTCCTGCCCTCTCCCCAAACACTATTTCATCATATATATTCATACCTTCCTGCCCTCTCCCCGAACTCTATTTCATCATATATATTCATACCTTCCTGCCCTCTCCTCAAACTCTATTTCATCATTTATATTCATACCTTCCCTCCCTCTCCCCAAACTCTATTTCATCATATATATTCATACCTTCCTGCCCTCTCCCCAAACACTATTTCATCATATATATTCATACCTTCCTGCCCTCTCCCCAAACACTATTTCATCATATATATTCATACCTTCCTGCCCTCTGCCCAAACTCTATTTCTTCATATATGTTCAAACCTAACTGCCCTCTCCCCAAACTCTATTTCATCATATCTATTCATACCTTCCAGCCATCTCCCCAAACTCTATTTCATCATATATATTCATACCTTTCTGCCCTCTCCCCAAACTCTATTTCATCATATATATTCATACCTTCCAGCCATCTCCCCAAACTCTATTTAATCATATATATTCATACCTTACTACCCACTCCCCAAACTCTATTTCATCATATATATTCATACCTTCCTGCCCTCTCCCCACAGTCTATTTCATCATATATGTTCACACCTTACTGACCTCTCCCCACACTCTATTACATTATATATGTTCATGCTTTACTGCCCTCTCCCTACACTCTATTATATCATATATTTTCAAACCTAACTGCCCTCTCCCCAAACTCTATTTCCTAATATATGTTAATACCTTCCTGCCTTCTCTCCAAACTCTATTTCATCATATATGTTCATACCTTCCTGCCCTCTCCCCAAACTCTATTTCATCATATATGTTCATACCTTACTACCCACTCCCCAAACTCTATTTCATCATATATATTCATACCTTACTGCCCTCTCCCCAGACTCTATTTCATCATATATGTTCACACCTTACTGACCTCTCCCCACACTCTATTACATTATATATGTTCATGCTTTACTGCCCTCTCCCCACACTCTATTATATCATATATTTTCAAACCTAACTGCCCTCTCCCCAAACTCTATTTCCTCATATATGTTAATACCTTCCTGCCCTCTCCCCAAAATCTTTTTCATCATATATGGTCACACCTAACTGCCCTCACCCCAAACTCTATTTCATCATATATGTTCATACCTTCCTGCCCTCTCCCCAAACTCTATTTCATCATATATAATTATACCTTCCTGCCCTCTCCCCAAACACTATTTCATCATATATGTTCATACCTTCCAGCCATCTCCCCAAACTCTTTTTCATCATATATGTTCATACCTTCCTACCCTCTCCCCAAACTCTATTTAATCATATATATTCATACCTTCCTGCCCTCTCCCCAAACTCTATTTTATCATATAAGTGAACACCTTACTGCCCTCTCCCCAAACACTATTTCCTCATATATGTTCATACCTTCTTGCCCTCTCCCCAAACTCTAATTAATCATATATATTCATACCTTCCTGCCCTCTCCCCAAACTCTATTTAATCATATATATTCATACCTTCCAGCCCTCTCCCCAAACTCTATTTCATCATATATATTCATACCTTCCTGCCCTCTCCCCAAACTCTATTTCATCATATATATTCATACCTTTCTTCCCTCTCCCCAAACACTATTTCATCATATATATTCATACCTTCCTGCCCTCTCCCCAAACACTATTTCATCATATATATTCATACCTTCCAGCCATCTCCCCAAACTCTATGTCATCATATATATTCATACCTTACTACCCACTCCCCAAAGTCTATTTCATCATATATGTTCCTACCTTACTGCCCTCTCCCCACACACTATTATATCATATATGTTCACACCTTACAGCCCTCTCTCTACACTCTATTACATCATATATGTTCACACCTTACTGCCCTCTCCCCAAACTCTATTTCCTCATATATGTTAATACCTTCCTGTCCTCTCCCCAAACTCTATTTCATCATATATTGTCATACCTTACTGCACTCTCCCCAAACTCTATTTCCTCATATATGTTCATACCTAACTTCCCTCTCCCCAAACTCTATTTCATCATATATATTCATACCTTACTGCACTCTCCCCAGAGCCTATTTCATCATATATGTTCATACCTTTCTGCCCTCTCACCAAACTCTATTTCCTCATAGATGTGCATAACCTACTGCCCTCTCCCTAGACTCTCTTTCCTCATATATATTCATACCTAACTGCACTCTCCTCAGAGTCTATTCCATCATATATGTGCATACGTTACTGCCCTCTCCCCCAAATTCTATTTAATCATATATGTCCATACCTTTTTGCACTCTCCCCAAACATTATTTCTTCATATATGTTCATACGTTTTTGCCCTCACCCTAAACACTATTTAATCATATATTTTCATACCTTACTTTACTCTCACCAAACACTAATCCATCAGAGATGTTCATATGTTACTACCCTCAACCCAAACTCTATTTCATCATATATGTCCATACCTTTTTCCAATCTCCCCAAACACTCTTTCATCATATATCTTCATACCTTACATTACACTCCCCAAACTCTATTCCGTCATATATGTTCATACGTTACTGCCCCCACCCCAAACTCAATTTCATCATATATTGGTATACCTTTTTGCACTCTCCGTAAACACTATTCATCATATATGTTCTTCCCTTATTTTTCTCTCCCCAAACTCTATTCCATCATATATGTGCATACGTTACAGCCCTCTACCAAAACTCTATTTCGTCATATATATCCATACCTTTTTACACTCTCCCAAAACTCTATTTCATTATATATGTTCATACGTAACTTTACTCTCCCCAGACTCTATTTCATCATATATGTTCATACCTTACTGCGTTTTCCCCAAACACTATTTAATCATATATGTCCATACATTTCTGCAGTCTCCCCAAACTCTATTTCATCATATAAGTTAATACCTTATTTTACTCTCTCCAAACTCTATTCCATCATATATGTCCGTACGTTACTGCCCTCACCCCAAACACTATTTCATCATATATGTTCATACCTTACTTTACTCTCCCCAAACATTATTTCATCATATATGTCCATACCTCTTTGCAATCTCCCCAAACTCTATTTCTTCATATATGTTCATACCTTTTTCCAATCTCCCCAAACACTATTTCATCATATATGTTCATACGTTACTGCCCTCACCCCAAACTCTATGTCATCATATTTTTTTGCTCTCTCCCCAAACACTATTTCTCTCCCCAAACACTATTTCATCATATATGTTCATATCTTATTTTACTCTCTCCAAACTCTATTCCGTCATATATGTTTATACGTTACTGCCCTCACCCCATCCTCTATTTAAACATTTCTGTCAGCATCTTTTTGCACTCTCCTCAAACACTGTTTCAACATATATGTTCATACCTTACTTTAATCTCCCCAAACTCTATTCCAGCATATACGTTCATACGTTACTGTCCTCTCTCTAGACTCTATTTCATCAAATACGTTCTCACCTTACGGCACTCTCCTCAAACCCTATTTCATCATATATGTTCATCCTTACTGCACTCATCCAATATTTATTTCATAGTATTTTTTCATAGCTTACTTTTTCTCTCCCTAAATCTATTCCTTCATGTACATTTCTTGCTTGAGCCATCTATGAAACGCTATTCTATCTTGTAAATTCATAACTTCCTGCAGTTTACAAAACAATATTTCATCGTCCACCGTCATGGCTTACTGTACTTTTCCAAGTCCCATAAATTTCTACCTTACTTTTGCCTGCAAAATCTCTTCCATCATATATGTTCAGTGTTTACTGCAAGCTTGAAACCCTATTCGATCAGGTAAGTTTCCAGCTCCTAATAACTATTCCACTGTGTAAATTCCTAGCATCCTGGAAGTCTTTAAAAAATTATTCCAACTTGTGCTTTCAAAGCTTATTGCAATTTCCCAAAATTTATATCGTCCTATATGAATAAAACTTCATGCACTCTCCCAAACAAAATTCCATGATATATTTTAATAGCTTACAACAATCTCTTAATATTAATTCCATCACATTACTGCACTCCCGAAAACTCTATATACTCATATATCTATATAGTTTAGTGAACATTCCAAAACATAATTCAAATGTATGCGTTCCTAAGTAACTGCACTCTCCCAAACACTTTTCTATCGTATATGGTAATATCGTACAACACTAACCTAACCACAATATATCAGTTCAAAGTTTACTGAACTCTCACAAGCACTATTCTTTTATACATGATCTTACCTTATTACTTTCTACCAAACTCAATTTGATCATCTACATTCGTACAATACTAACATTTCCCAAGCTCTATTCCATAATGTACATTCGTACATTATGGAATAGACCTTTATAAACTTTATATAATGAAATATGTTCAATGATTACAAATGTCTACCAAACACTCCTCCATGATTTAAATACATAGATTATTCCGATCTCTCTCTCTCTCTCTCTCTCTCTCTCTCTCTCTCTCTCTCTCTCTCTCTCTCTCTCTCTCTCTCTCTCTCTCAATTCCATCATATTGTTCATAACATACTGGACCCTCACAATCTCCCTTCTATCATATATGTTCATGAATTACTGCACTCTCAAAACCTCATTTCTATCATATATGTTCATAACTTTCTGCACTCTCACTACCTCTATTCCATCATATATGTTCATAACTTTCTGCACTCTCACAACCTCATTTCTATCATATATGTTCATAACTTTCTGCACTCTCACAACCTCATTTCTATCATATATGTTCATAACTTTCTGCAATCTAACAAACTCTGTTCTATCATATATGTTTATAACTTTCTGCACTCTCACAACCTCATTTCTATCGTATATGTTCATAACTTCCTGCAATCTAACAAACTCTGTCCTATCATATATGTTTATAGCTTTCTGCACTCTCACAACCTCATTTCTATCATATATATTCATAACTTTCTGCACTCTCACAACCTCATTTCTATCATATATGTTTATAGCTTTCTGCACTCTCACAACCTCATTTCTATCATATATATTCATAACTTTCTGCACTCTCACAACCTCATTTCTATCATATATGTTTATAGCTTTCTGCACTCTCACAACCTCATTTCCATCATATATGTTCATAACTTTCTGCACTCTCACAACCTCATTTCTATCATATATGTTTATAACTTTCTGCACTCTCACAACCTCATTTCTATCATATATGTTCATAACTTTCTGCACTCTCACAACCTCATTTCGATCATATGTTCATAACTTTCTGCACTCTCACAACCTCATTTCTATCATATATGTTTATAGCTTTCTGCACTCTCACAACCTCATTTCTATCATATATGTTCATAACTTTCTGCACTCTCACAACCTCATTTCTATCATATGTTCATAACTTTCTGCACTCTCACAACCTCATTTCTATCATATATGTTTATAACTTTCTTCACTCTCACAACCTCATTTCTATCATATATGTTTATAGCTTTCTGCACTCTCACAACCTCATTTCTATCATATGTGTTCATAACTTTCTGCACTCTCACAACCTCATTTCTATCATGTATGTTCATAACTTTCTGCACTCTCACAACCTCATTTCTATCATATATGTTTATAGCTTTCTGCACTCTCACAACCCCATTTCTATCATATATGTTCATAACTTTCTGCAATCTAACAAACTCTGTTCTATCATATATGTTTATAACTTTCTGCACTCTCACAACCTCATTTCTATCGTATATGTTCATAACTTCCTGCAATCTAACAAACTCTGTTCTATCATATATGTTTATAGCTTTCTGCACTCTCACAACCTCATTTCTATCATATATATTCATAACTTTCTGCACTCTCACAACCTCATTTCTATCATATATGTTTATAGCTTTCTGCACTCTCACAACCTCATTTCTATCATATATATTCATAACTTTCTGCACTCTCACAACCTCATTTCTATCATATATGTTTATAGCTTTCTGCACTCTCACAACCTCATTTCCATCATATATGTTCATAACTTTCTGCACTCTCACAACCTCATTTCTATCATATATGTTTATAACTTTCTGCACTCTCACAACCTCATTTCTATCATATATGTTCATAACTTTCTGCACTCTCACAACCTCATTTCTATCATATGTTCATAACTTTCTGCACTCTCACAACCTCATTTCTATCATATATGTTTATAACTTTCTGCACTCTCACAACCTCATTTCTATCATATATGTTCATAACTTTCTGCACTCTCACAACCTAATTTCTATCATATGTCCATAACTTTCTGCACTCTCACAACCTCATTTCTATCATATATGTTCATAACTTTCTGCACTCTCACAACCTCATTTCTATCATATGTTCATAACTTTCTGCACTCTCACAAACTCATTTCTATCATATATGTTTATAGCTTTCTGCACTCTCACAACCTCATTTCTATCATATGTGTTCATAACTTTCTGCACTCTCACAACCTCATTTCTATCATGTATGTTCATAACTTTCTGCACTCTCACAACCTCATTTCTATCATATATGTTTATAGCTTTCTGCACTCTCACAACCCCATTTCTATCATATATGTTCATAACTTTCTGCAATCTAACAAACTCTGTTCTATCATATATGTTCATAACTTTCTGCACTCTCACAACCTCATTTCTATCATATATGTTCATAACTTTCTGCACTCTCACAACCTCATTTCAATCATATATGTTTATAACTTTCTGCACTCTCACAACCTCATTTCTATCATATATGTTCATAACTTTCTGCACTCTCACAACCTCATTTCGATCATATGTTCATAACTTTCTGCACTCTCACAACCTCATTTCTATCATATATGTTTATAACTTTCTGCACTCTCACAACCTCATTTCTATCATATGTTCATAACTTTCTGCACTCTCACAACCTCATTTCTATCATATATGTTTATAGCTTTCTGCACTCTCACAACCTCATTTCTATCATATGTGTTCATAACTTTCTGCACTCTCACAACCTCATTTCTATCATATATGTTCATAACTTTCTGCAATCTAACAAACTCTGTTCTATCATATATGTTTATAACTTTCTGCACTCTCACAACCTCATTTCCATCATATATGTTCATAACTTTCTGCACTCTCACAACCTCATTTCTATCATATGTTCATAACTTTCTGCACTCTCACAACCTCATTTCTATCATATATGTTCATAACTTTCTGCACTCTCACAACCTCATTTCTATCATATATGTTCATAACTTTCTGCAATCTAACAAACTCTGTTCTATCATATATGTTTATAACTTTCTGCACTCTCACAACCTCATTTCTATCATATATGTTCATAACTTTCTCTACTCTCACAACCTCATTTCTATCATATATGTTCATAACTTTCTGCACTCTCACAACCTCATTTCTATCATATATGTTTATAACTTTCTGCACTCTCACAACCTCATTTCTATCATATATGTTTATAGCTTTCTGCACTCTCACAACCCCATTTCTATCATATATGTTCATAACTTTCTGCACTCTCACAACCTCATTTCTATCATATATGTTTATAACTTTCTGCACTCTCACAACCTCATTTCTATCATATATGTTCATAACTTTCTGCAATCTAACAAACTCTGTTCTATCATATATGTTCATAACTTTCTGCACTCTCACAACCTCATTTCTATCATACATGTTTATAACTTTCTGCAATCTAACAAACTCTGTTCTATCATATATGTTCATAACTTTCTGCACTCTCACAACCTCATTTCTATCATACATGTTTATAACTTTCTGCAATCTAACAAACTCTGTTCTATCATATATGTTTATAACTTTCTGCACTCTCACAACCTCATTTCTATCATATATGTTCATAACTTTCTCTACTCTCACAACCTCATTTCTATCATATATGTTCATAACTTTCTGCACTCTCACAACCTCATTTCTATCATATATGTTTATAACTTTCTGCACTCTCACAACCTCATTTCTATCATATATGTTTATAGCTTTCTGCACTCTCACAACCCCATTTCTATCATATATGTTCATAACTTTCTGCACTCTCACAACCTCATTTCTATCATATATGTTTATAACTTTCTGCACTCTCACAACCTCATTTCTATCATATATGTTCATAACTTTCTGCAATCTAACAAACTCTGTTCTATCATATATGTTCATAACTTTCTGCACTCTCACAACCTCATTTCTATCATATATGTTCATAACTTCCTGCAATCTAATAAACTCTGTTCTATCATATATGTTCATAACTTTCTCTACTCTCACAACCTCATTTCTATCATATATGTTTATAGCTTTATGCACTCTCACATACCCATTTCAATCATATATGTTCATAACTTACTGCAATCTAACAAACTCTGTTCTATCATATATGTTCATAACTTTCTGCACTCTCACAACCTCATTTCTATCATATATGTTCATAACTTTCTGCACTCTCACAACCTCATTTCTATCATATATGTTCATGACTTCCTGCAATCTAACAAACTCTGTTCTATCATATATGTTCATAACTTTCTGCACTCTCACAACCTCATTTCTATCATATATGTTTATAACTTTCTGCACTCTCACAACCTCATTTCTATCATATATGTTTATAGCTTTCTGCACTCTCACAACCTCATTTCTATCATATATGTTCATAATTTCTGCACTCTCACAACCTCATTTCTATCATATGTTCATAACTTTCTGCACTCTCACAACCTCATTTCTATCATATATGTTCATAACTTTCTGCACTCTCACAACCTCATTTCTATCATATATGTTTATAACTTTCTGCACTCTCACAACCTCATTTCTATCATATATGTTCATAACTTTCTGCACTCTCACAACCTCATTTCTATCATATATGTTCATAACTTTCTGCACTCTCACAACCTCATTTCTATCATATATGTTTATAACTTTCTGCACTCTCACAACCTCATTTCTATCATATATATTCATAACTTTCTGCACTCTCACAACCTCATTTCTATCATATATGTTTATAACTTTCTGCACTCTCACAACCTCATTTCTATCATATATGTTCATAACTTTCTGCACTCTCACAACCTCATTTCTATCATATATGTTCATAACTTTCTGCACTCTCACAACCTCATTTCTATCATATATGTTCATAACTTTCTGCACTCTCACAACCTCATTTCTATCATATATGTTTATAGCTTTCTGCACTCTCACAACCTCATTTCTATCATATGTGTTCATAACTTTCTGCACTCTCACAACCTCATTTCTATCATATATGTTCATAACTTTCTGCACTCTCACAACCTCATTTCTATCATATATGTTTATAGCTTTCTGCACTCTCACAACCCCATTTCTATCATATATGTTCATAACTTTCAGCAATCTAACAAACTCTGTTCTATCATATATGTTCATAACTTTCTGCACTCTCACAACCTCATTTCTATCATATATGTTCATAACTTTCTGCACTCTCACAACCTCATTTCTATCATATATGTTTATAACTTTCTGCACTCTCACAACCTCATTTCTATCATATATGTTCATAACTTTCTGCACTCTCACAACCTCATTTCGATCATATATTCATAACTTTCTGCACTCTCACAACCTCATTTCTATCATATATGTTTATAACTTTCTGCACTCTCACAACCTCATTTCTATCATATATGTTCATAACTTTCTGCACTCTCACAACCTCATTTCTATCATATGTTCATAAGTTTCTGCACTCTCACAACCTCATTTCTATCATATATGTTTATAGCTTTCTGCACTCTCACAACCTCATTTCTATCATATGTGTTCATAACTTTCTGCACTCTCACAACCTCATTTCTATCATATATGTTCATAACTTTCTGCACTCTCACAACCTCATTTCTATCATATATGTTTATAGCTTTCTGCACTCTCACAACCCCATTTCTGTCATATATGTTCATAACTTTCTGCAATCTAACAAACTCTGTTCTATCATATATGTTCATAACATTCTGCACTCTCACAACCTCATTTCTATCATATATGTTCATAACTTTCTGCACTCTCACAACCTCATTTCTATCATATATGTTTATAGCTTTCTGCACTCTCACAACCTCATTTCTATCATATATGTTTATAACTTTCTGCACTCTCACAACCTCATTTCTATCATATATGTTTATAACTTTCTGCACTCTCACAACCTCATTTCTATCATATATGTTTATAACTTTCTGCACTCTCACAACCTCATTTCTATCATATATGTTTATAACTTTCTGCACTCTCACAACCTCATTTCTATCATATATGTTCATAACTTTCTGCACTCTCACAACCTCATTTCTATCATATGTTCATAACTTTCTGCACTCTCACAACCTCATTTCTATCATATATGTTTATAACTTTCTGCACTCTCACAACCTCATTTCTATCATATATGTTCATAACTTTCTGCACTCTCACAACCTCATTTCTATCATATGTTCATAACTTTCTGCACTCTCACAACCTCATTTCTATCATATGTTCATAACTTTCTGCACTCTCACAACCTCATTTCTATCATATATGTTCATAACTTTCTGCACTCTCACAACCTCATTTCTATCATATATGTTTATAGCTTTCTGCACTCTCACAACCTCATTTCTATCATATATGTTTATAACTTTCTGCACTCTCACAACCTCATTTCTATCATATATGTTTATAACTTTCTGCACTCTCACAACCTCATTTCTATCATATATGTTTATAACTTTCTGCACTCTCACAACCTCATTTCTATCATATATGTTTATAACTTTCTGCACTCTCACAACCTCATTTCTATCATATATGTTCATAACTTTCTGCACTCTCACAACCTCATTTCTATCATATGTTCATAACTTTCTGCACTCTCACAACCTCATTTCTATCATATATGTTTATAACTTTCTGCACTCTCACAACCTCATTTCTATCATATATGTTCATAACTTTCTGCACTCTCACAACCTCATTTCTATCATATGTTCATAACTTTCTGCACTCTCACAACCTCATTTCTATCATATATGTTCATAACTTTCTGCACTCTCACAACCTCATTTCTATCATATATGTTTATAGCTTTCTGCACTCTCACAACCTCATTTCTATCATATGTGTTCATAACTTTCTGCACTCTCACAACCTCATTTCTATCATATATGTTCATATCTTTCTGCACTCTCACAACCTCATTTCTATCATATATGTTTATAGCTTTCTGCACTCTCACAACCCCATTTCTATCATATATGTTCATAACTTTCTGCAATCTAACAAACTCTGTTCTATCATATATGTTCATAACTTTCTGCACTCTCACAACCTCATTTCTATCATATATGTTCATAACTTTCTGCACTCTCACAACCTCATTTCTATCATATATGTTCATAACTTTCTGCAATCTAACAAACTCTGTTCTATCATATATGTTCATAACTTTCTGCACTCTCACAACCTCATTTCTATCATATATGTTCATAACTTTCTGCACTCTCACAACCTCATTTCTATCATATATGTTCATAACTTTCTGCACTCTCACAACCTCATTTCTATCATATATGTTCATAACTTTCTGCAATCTAACAAACTCTGTTCTATCATATATGTTCATAACTTTCTGCACTCTCACAACCTCATTTCTATCATATATGTTTATAGCTTTCTGCACTCTCACAACCCCATTTCTATCATATATGTTCATAACTTTCTGCACTCTCACAACCTCATTTCTATCATATATGTTTATAGCTTTCTGCACTCTCACAACCTCATTTCTATCATATGTGTTCATAACTTTCTCTACTCTCACAACCTCATTTCTATCATATATGTTTATAGCTTTATGCAGTCTCACAACCCCATTTCTATCATATATGTTCATAACTTTCTGCAATCTAACAAACTCTGTTCTATCATATATGTTCATAACTTTCTGCACTCTCACAACCTCATTTCTATCATATATGTTCATAACTTTCTGCACTCTCACAACCTCATTTCTATCATA
This sequence comes from Sepioteuthis lessoniana, assembly GCA_963585895.1. Taxonomy (NCBI): domain Eukaryota; kingdom Metazoa; phylum Mollusca; class Cephalopoda; order Myopsida; family Loliginidae; genus Sepioteuthis; species Sepioteuthis lessoniana. The sequence goes on from CAUZXS010001512.1 coordinate 117,241, forward strand.
TATGTTCATAACTTTCTGCACTCTCACAACCTCATTTCTATCATATATGTTCATAACTTCCTGCAATCTAACAAACTCTGTTCTATCATATATGTTCATAACTTTCTGCACTCTCACAACCTCATTTCTATCATATATGTTTATAACTTTCTGCACTCTCACAACCTCATTTCTATCATATATGTTTATAGCTTTCTGCACTCTCACAACCTCATTTCTATCATATATGTTCATAACTTTCTGCACTCTCACAACCTCATTTCTATCATATGTTCATAACTTTCTGCACTCTCACAACTTCATTTCTATCATATATGTTCATAACTTTCTGCACTCTCACAACCTCATTTCTATCATATATGTTCATAACATTCTGCACTCTCACAACCTCATTTCTATCATATATGTTTATAACTTTCTGCACTCTCACAACCTCATTTCTATCATATATATTCATAACTTTCTACACTCTCACAACCTCATTTCTATCATATATGTTTATAACTTCCTGCACTCTCACAACCTCATTTCTATCATATATGTTCATAACTTTCTGCACTCTCACAACCTCATTTCTATCATATATGTTCATAACTTTCTGCAATCTAACAAACTCTGTTCTATCATATATGTTCATAACTTTCTGCACTCTCACAACCTCATTTCTATCATATATGTTTATAGCTTTCTGCACTCTCACAACCCCATTTCTATCATATATGTTCATAACTTTCTGCACTCTCACAACCTCATTTCTATCATATATGTTTATAGCTTTCTGCACTCTCACAACCTCATTTCTATCATATGTGTTCATAACTTTCTCTACTCTCACAACCTCATTTCTATCATATATGTTTATAGCTTTATGCAGTCTCACAACCCCATTTCTATCATATATGTTCATAACTTTCTGCAATCTAACAAACTCTGTTCTATCATATATGTTCATAACTTTCTGCACTCTCACAACCTCATTTCTATCATATATGTTCATAACTTTCTGCAATCTAACAAACTCTGTTCTATCATATATGTTCATAACTTTCTGCACTCTCACAACCTCATTTCTATCATATATGTTCATAACTTTCTGCACTCTCACAACCTCATTTCTATCATATGTTCATAACTTTCTGCACTCTCACAACCTCATTTCTATCATATATGTTTATAACTTTCTGCACTCTCACAACCTCATTTCTATCATATATGTTCATAACTTTCTGCACTCTCACAACCTCATTTCTATCATATGTTCATAACTTTCTGCACTCTCACAACCTCATTTCTATCATATATGTTCATAACTTTCTGCACTCTCACAACCTCATTTCTATCATATATGTTTATAGCTTTCTGCACTCTCACAACCTCATTTCTATCATATGTGTTCATAACTTTCTGCACTCTCACAACCTCATTTCTATCATATATGTTCATATCTTTCTGCACTCTCACAACCTCATTTCTATCATATATGTTTATAGCTTTCTGCACTCTCACAACCCCATTTCTATCATATATGTTCATAACTTTCTGCAATCTAACAAACTCTGTTCTATCATATATGTTCATAACTTTCTGCACTCTCACAACCTCATTTCTATCATATATGTTCATAACTTTCTGCACTCTCACAACCTCATTTCTATCATATATGTTCATAACTTTCTGCAATCTAACAAACTCTGTTCTATCATATATGTTCATAACTTTCTGCACTCTCACAACCTCATTTCTATCATATATGTTCATAACTTTCTGCACTCTCACAACCTCATTTCTATCATATATGTTCATAACTTTCTGCACTCTCACAACCTCATTTCTATCATATATGTTCATAACTTTCTGCAATCTAACAAACTCTGTTCTATCATATATGTTCATAACTTTCTGCACTCTCACAACCTCATTTCTATCATATATGTTTATAGCTTTCTGCACTCTCACAACCCCATTTCTATCATATATGTTCATAACTTTCTGCACTCTCACAACCTCATTTCTATCATATATGTTTATAGCTTTCTGCACTCTCACAACCTCATTTCTATCATATGTGTTCATAACTTTCTCTACTCTCACAACCTCATTTCTATCATATATGTTTATAGCTTTATGCAGTCTCACAACCCCATTTCTATCATATATGTTCATAACTTTCTGCAATCTAACAAACTCTGTTCTATCATATATGTTCATAACTTTCTGCACTCTCACAACCTCATTTCTATCATATATGTTCATAACTTTCTGCACTCTCACAACCTCATTTCTATCATATATGTTCATAACTTTCTGCACTCTCACAAACCTCATTTCTATCATATATGTTCATAACTTCCTGCAATCTAACAAACTCTGTTCTATCATATATGTTCATAACTTTCTGCACTCTCACAACCTCATTTCTATCATATATGTTTATAACTTTCTGCACTCTCACAACCTCATTTCTATCATATATGTTTATAGCTTTCTGCACTCTCACAACCTCATTTCTATCATATATGTTCATAACTTTCTGCACTCTCACAACCTCATTTCTATCATATGTTCATAACTTTCTGCACTCTCACAACTTCATTTCTATCATATATGTTCATAACTTTCTGCACTCTCACAACCTCATTTCTATCATATATGTTCATAACATTCTGCACTCTCACAACCTCATTTCTATCATATATGTTTATAACTTTCTGCACTCTCACAACCTCATTTCTATCATATATATTCATAACTTTCTACACTCTCACAACCTCATTTCTATCATATATGTTTATAACTTCCTGCACTCTCACAACCTCATTTCTATCATATATGTTCATAACTTTCTGCACTCTCACAACCTCATTTCTATCATATATGTTCATAACTTTCTGCAATCTAACAAACTCTGTTCTATCATATATGTTCATAACTTTCTGCACTCTCACAACCTCATTTCTATCATATATGTTTATAGCTTTCTGCACTCTCACAACCCCATTTCTATCATATATGTTCATAACTTTCTGCACTCTCACAACCTCATTTCTATCATATATGTTTATAGCTTTCTGCACTCTCACAACCTCATTTCTATCATATGTGTTTCATAACTTTCTCTACTCTCACAACCTCATTTCTATCATATATGTTTATAGCTTTATGCAGTCTCACAACCCCATTTCTATCATATATGTTCATAACTTTCTGCAATCTAACAAACTCTGTTCTATCATATATGTTCATAACTTTCTGCACTCTCACAACCTCATTTCTATCATATTTGTTCATAACTTTCTGCACTCTCACAACCTCATTTCTATCATATATGTTCATAACTTTCTGCACTCTCACAACCTAATTTCTATCATATATGTTCATAACTTCCTGCAATCTAACAAACTCTGTTCTATCATATATGTTCATAACTTTCTGCACTCTCACAACCTCATTTCTATCATATATGTTTATAACTTTCTGCACTCTCACAACCTCATTTCTATCATATATGTTTATAGCTTTCTGCACTCTCACAACCTCATTTCTATCATATATGTTCATAACTTTCTGCACTCTCACAACCTCATTTCTATCATATGTTCATAACTTTCTGCACTCTCACAACTTCATTTCTATCATATATGTTCATAACTTTCTGCACTCTCACAACCTCATTTCTATCATATATGTTCATAACATTCTGCACTCTCACAACCTCATTTCTATCATATATGTTTATAACTTTCTGCACTCTCACAACCTCATTTCTATCATATATATTCATAACTTTCTACACTCTCACAACCTCATTTCTATCATATATGTTTATAACTTCCTGCACTCTCACAACCTCATTTCTATCATATATGTTCATAACTTTCTGCACTCTCACAACCTCATTTCTATCATATATGTTCATAGCTTTCTGCACTCTCACAACCTCATTTCTATCATATATGTTCATAACTTTCTGCACTCTCACAACCTCATTTCTATCATATATGTTCATAACTTTCTGCACTCTCACAACCTCATTTCTATCATATATGTTCATAACTTTCTGCACTCTCACAACCTCATTTCTATCATATATGTTTATAGCTTTCTGCCCTCTCACAACCTCATTTCTATCATAAATGTTTATAACTTTCTGCACTCTCACAACTTCATTTCTATCATATATGTTCATAACTTTCTGCACTCTCACAACCTCATTTCTATCATATATGTTCATAACATTCTGCACTCTCACAACCTCATTTCTATCATATATGTTTATAACTTTCTGCACTCTCACAACCTCATTTCTATCATATATATTCATAACTTTCTACACTCTCACAACCTCATTTCTATCATATATGTTTATAACTTCCTGCACTCTCACAACCTCATTTCTATCATATATGTTCATAACTTTCTGCACTCTCACAACCTCATTTCTATCATATATGTTTCATAGCTTTCTGCACTCTCACAACCTCATTCTATCATATATGTTCATAACTTTCTGCACTCTCACAACCTCATTTCTATCATATATGTTCATAACTTCCTGCAATCTAACAACCTCATTTCTATCATATATGTTCATAACTTTCTGCACTCTCACAACCTCATTTCTATCATATATGTTCATAGCTTTCTGCACTCTCACAACCTCATTTCTATCATATATGTTTATAACTTTCTGCACTCTCACAACCTCATTTCTATCATATATGTTCATAACTTTCTGCACTCTCACAACCTCATTTCTATCATATATGTTCATAACTTTCTGCACTCTCACAACCTCATTTCTATCATATGTTCATAACTTTCTGCACTCTCACAACCTCATTTCTATCATATATGTTCATAACTTTCTGCACTCTCACAACCTCATTTCTATCATATATGTTCATAACTTTCTGCACTCTCACAACCTCATTTCTATCATAATGTTCATAACTTTCTGCACTCTCACAACCTCATTTCTATCATATATGTTCATAACTTTCTGCACTCTCACAACCTCATTTCTATCATATATGTTTATAGCTTTCTGCACTCTCACAACCTCATTTCTATCATATATGTTCATAACTTTCTGCACTCTCACAACCTCATTTCTATCATATATGTTCATAACTTCCTGCAATCTAACAAACTCTGTTCTATCATATATGTTCATAACTTTCTGCACTCTCACAACCTCATTTCTATCATATGTTCATAACTTTCTGCACTCTCACAACCTCATTTCTATCATATATGTTTATAGCTTTCTGCACTCTCACAACCTCATTTCTATCATATGTGTTCATAACTTTCTGCACTCTCACAAACTCATTTCTATCATATATGTTCATAAATGTCTGCACTCTCACAACCTCATTTCTATCATATATGTTTATAGCTTTCTGCACTCTCACAACCCCATTTCTATCATATATGTTCATAACTTTCTGCAATCTAACAAACTCTGTTCTATCATATATGTTCATAACTTTCTGCACTCTCACAACCTCATTTCTATCATATATGTTCATAACTTTCTGCACTCTCACAACCTCATTTCTATCATATATGTTCATAACTTTCTGCAATCTAACAAACTCTGTTCTATCATATATGTTCATAACTTTCTGCACTCTCACAACCTCATTTCTATCATATATGTTCATAACTTTCTGCATTCTCACAACCTCATTTCTATCATATATTTTCATAACTTTCTGCACTCTCACAACCTCATTTCTATCATATATATTCATAACTTTCTGCACTCTCACAACCTCATTTCTATCATATATGTTTATAGCTTTCTGCACTCTCACAACCTCATTTCTATCATATATGTTCATAACTTCCTGCAATCTAACAAACTCTGTTCTATCATATATGTTCATAACTTTCTCTACTCTCACAACCTCATTTCTATCATATATGTTTATAGCTTTATGCACTCTCACAACCCCATTTCTATCATATATGTTTATAGCTTTCTGCACTCTCACAACCCCATTTCTGTCATATATGTTCATAACTTTCTACACTCTCACAACCTCATTTCTATCATATGTTCATAACTTTCTGCACTCTCACAACCTCATTTCTATCATATATGTTCATAACTTTCTGCACTCTCACAACCTCATTTCTATCATATATGTTCATAACTTTCTGCACTCTCACAACCTCATTTCTATCATATGTTCATAACTTTCTGCACTCTCACAACCTCATTTCTATCATATATGTTCATAACTTTCTGCACTCTCACAACCTCATTTCTATCATATATGTTTATAGCTTTCTGCACTCTCACAACCTCATTTCTATCATATATGTTCATAACTTTCTGCACTCTCACAACCTCATTTCTATCATATATGTTCATAACTTTCTGCACTCTCACAACCTCATTTCTATCATATGTTCATAACTTTCTGCACTCTCACAACCTCATTTCTATCATATATGTTTATAGCTTTCTGCACTCTCACAACCTCATTTCTATCATATGTGTTCATAACTTTCTGCACTCTCACAAACTCATTTCTATCATATATGTTCATAAATGTCTGCACTCTCACAACCTCATTTCTATCATATATGTTTATAGCTTTCTGCACTCTCACAACCCCATTTCTATCATATATGTTCATAACTTTCTGCAATCTAACAAACTCTGTTTCTATCATATATGTTCATAACTTTCTGCACTCTCACAACCTCATTTCTATCATATATGTTCATAACTTTCTGCACTCTCACAACCTCATTTCTATCATATATGTTCATAACTTTCTGCAATCTAACAAACTCTGTTCTATCATATATGTTCATAACTTTCTGCACTCTCACAACCTCATTTCTATTCATATATGTTCATAACTTCCTGCAATCTAACAAACTCTGTTCTATCATATATGTTCATAACTTTCTCTACTCTCACAACCTCATTTTTATCATATATGTTTATAGCTTTATGCACTCTCACAACCCCATTTCTATCATAATATGTTTCATAACTTACTGCAATCTAACAAACTCTGTTCTATCATATATGTTCATAACTTTCTGCACTCTCACAACCTCATTTCTATCATATATGTTCATAACTTTCTGCACTCTCACAACCTCATTTCTATCATATATGTTCATAACTTTCTGCACTCTCACAACCTCATTTCTATCATATATGTTTATAACTTTCTGCACTCTCACAACCTCATTTCTATCATATATGTTCATAACTTTCTGCACTCTCACAACCTCATTTCTATCATATATGTTTCATAACTTTCTGCACTCTCACAACCTCATTTCTATCATATATGTTCATAACTTTCTGCACTCTCACAACCTCATTTCTATCATATATGTTCATAACTTTCTGCACTCTCGCAACCTCATTTCTATCATATATGTTTATAACTTTCTGCACTCTCACAACCTCATTTCTATCATATATGTTCATAACTTTCTGCACTCTCACAACCTCATTTCTATCATATATGTTCATAACTTTCTGCACTCTCACAACCTCATTTCTATCATATATGTTCATAACTTTCTGCACTCTCACAACCTCATTTCTATCATATATGTTTATAATTTCTGCACTCTCACAACCTCATTTCTATCATATATGTTCATAACTTTCTGCACTCTAACAACCTCATTTCTATCATATATGTTCATAACTTCCTGCAATCTAACAACCTCATTTC
>CAUZXS010001513.1:0-54941 GCA_963585895.1 Sepioteuthis lessoniana
GTCAACAATATATATATATATATATATATATATATATATGCCAACAATATATATATATATATGTGCCAACAATATATATATATATATATATATATATATATATATATATATACATACATATGCCAACAAAATATATATATATGCCAACAATATATATATATATATATATATATATATATACATATGCCAATAATATATATATACATATGCCAACAATATATATATATACATATGCAACAATATATATAGTATATATATATATATATACATATGCCAACAATATATATATATATATATATATATGCCAACAATATATATATATATATATATATATATATATACATATGCCAACAATATATATATATATATATATATATATATACTATATTATATATATTACATATGCCAACAATATATATTATATATATATACATATGCCAACAATATTATATATATATATCTATATATATATATATATATACATATGCCAACAATATTATATATATACATATGCCAACAATATATATATATATATATATACATATGCCCAACAATATATATATATATATATATACATATGCCAACAATATATATATATATATATATATACATATGCCAACAATATATATATATATATATATATATACATATGCCAACAATATATATATATATATATATATATACATATGCCAACAATATATATATATATATATATATACCATATGCCAACAATATATATATATATATATATATACATATGCCAACAATATATATATATATATATATATATATATACATATGGCCAACAATATATATATATATATATATATATACATATGCCAACAATATATATATATATATATATATATATATGCCAACAATTATATATATATATATTATATATATACATATGCAACAATATATATATATATATATATATATACATATGCCAACAATATATATATATATATATTATATACATATGCCAACAATATATATATATATATTTATATATATATACATATGCCAACAATATATATATATATATATATATATACATATGCCAACAATATATATATATATATATATATACATATGCCAACAATATTATATATATATATATATATACATATGCCAACAATATATATATATATATATTATATATATATATATAACATATGCCAACAATATATATATATATATATATATATATATATATACACATATGCCAACAATATACATATATTATATATATATATACACATATGCCAACAATATATATATATATATAATACATATGCCAACAATATATATATATATATATATATACATACATATGCCAACAATATATATATATATATATATACACATATGCCAACAATATAAATATATATATATATATATACATATACATATGCCAACAATATATATATATATATATATATATACACATATGCCAACAATATATATATATATATATATATATACACATATGCAACAATATATATATATATATATATATACACACATATGTCAACAATATATATATATATATATATATATGCCAACAATATATATATATATATATATATATATAATATACATATGCCAACAATATATATATATATATATAATATATATACTCATGTGCCAACAATATATATATATATTTATATATACATATGCCAACAATATATATATATATATATATATATACATATGCCAACAATATATATATATATATATATATATATACACATATGCCAACAATAATATATATATATTAATATATATACATATGCCAACAATATATATATATATATATATATATACACACACACATATGCCAACAATATATATATATATATATATATATATATATATATATATATACACACACACATATGCCAACAATATATATATATATACACACACGGCAACTATATATATATATATATATCACACACACACGCCATATATATATACTATATATATATATATATATATACACACACACACATTCACTCAGATACACACACCCCAACTATATATATGTATATGTATTCATTAAAGCAGATTAAAACTTTTTTAAATTATCATTTATTTAGAAATTGGACTGGAAATTTCTTTATCCTCAAAGCATATTCAATTGCATTGCTTAATTATATATTAATTAATGTAGTTTACTATGTTTATTGATCAAGATTGCTCAATATTGGTGACAGAGTAAATGTAGATCTCAGTAAGAATATTGTCAAGACAGTGTCAATGGTGATAATCAGACCATTTACTTGATGTGTGATGATCATAGTGGAGTGAACAAGACAGTCAGCAAGTGTTTTTGACCGTGGTCTCTGCTATTGTAACTCATGTGCATACATATACATGCATATATATTGACATATACACCAGTGTCCATTGTAACATAGAAAACAAGTTATATTTTTAGCTTTCCTTACCCAAACTAGCTTAAATTTACAAGTGTCTCACAGTTCAACTGAAGCACAGCTGATAAAAAATAGCAAAACATGTCACATTATATTTTTAACTTTCTTTCTATATATGTGATAAAAGCCTGCTCATAGCTCATATAATGGGATAGCTGAAGTATGGGTGACCCAAAACAACATAACCTGATACTACCCACAATGCAAAAATATATTTCTAACATTTAAATATAATTGGTTGGTTGATTGGTGCTTTATAGTATATCAACCTTCGTGGGTTATTCAATGCCAAATCCTGTTTTTATATATGATTTTAAGAGAATATTTTGTAGGCAACCTTATTTTTGAATGAGTAAGAGCTAATTTTTCAACACAGTCAAATGGTTTCAAGTATTACAATTTAACATCAATAATTCTATTTAATTTTAATCCCAAGTAAAAGATTGAACAGTTCTATTCGAATCATAAATAGGGCTCTAATTGGTAATATCACTCCTGGTCAGAGTGGATCTGGGAGTAATGGCAATGAAGGGTTATTCTACATTTCCCAAAGCTCCAGGGCTAGAGCCTCACCATCAGATAGTATATCATTATACCCAGGACACTTGTTTGGAAGGAGGGGGTGTACCTCTTTGCAGGAGTGCATTCTATGTATTCTACAGCCCCAAAGCTGGAAAACTCTAGTAGTAAAATATATCCTAACCGCTGATACAGTTAGGAGCTAAGTAGAAACCAGGATTTTGAATGCCAATTTTAAAGGCAAGTAGAAGAGCTCATCTGCCTCCACTTGGAAAAGTAAGAGAACACTCTTCTTTGCTCAACATCATCCATTCGGTATTGTGCTGTACTAAACTTAGCTTTGTTAATACTAAATTTGCTTTTAGTAGCTTGCAAGATAATCAGATGCAGAGTGATGAATGTTCCATGACAAATCAAGCTCACTTTCAAGGAAAGACATTGTGATTTATTAATTTTGACTAGTATCTTCTTTCATCTTTGAGTTTAGAAGATACGAGTTCCGATCTCACTCAGAGCTTATCTTTCATTATCTCTGATCTGTGTTGTTCCTTGCTATCATAGAGTCACAAGCGAAGGGAGTTGCCACAAAAAGTAACTTAAGATTGAAGATCAAAGAAAATACTAGTCAAAATTAATCATGATAATTGGTGCTTTTGGAATGGTCTCCAAAGACCTAGAAAAGAGACAGAGAAAAATTAAGGGTGGAGGGAATCAAGACCATCCAGACAACAGAACTGTTAAAACAAGCTAGGATAAAGAGAAGAGTCCTGGAAACCTTAGGAGACTTGCTGTCACTCAGAACTCATTTAAAAACAGAGTGAAATAAATAGTAATAGTTAATATTGTTTCATCTAAGAGTTAAAAAAATATACATAGGCAATTAATATCACAATTAAAAAGCAATAAACAGAAAAAATCCTAAGAGGGACCTAAAAACAGAAGAAAAGATGAATTTAAAAGGTTTGATTTGGGTTTCTACAAACCAAAAGATGATCATAGCTTAGTTGTATTTAAAGTATGCTTTTTCAAGGCAAAGATGATATGAATTCAGTTTTCATGAAGAGCTTTAACTTTTATCATTTCTGATCTGAGCTCTTCTTCACTGTGATAAATTAATAATCAAAGTAAATAATAAAAAGCAAATAAAACTTTAAAAAAATAAAAGAAAATACTGCTGTAATTATCAATTCATAATTAACACACCCAGCTTTGGATTAAGAAATTCTGGAAAAAAAAATTCATGTTAATATGCATTGACTATTGAGAATTCATAGCAGTTAAATTAAACCTAAATTTATCATTTGTTTAACTTTTCATCAGTTTGTACTGACTAAAAATAAGAATTCATATTGTTTACATTAAGTTTTTAAGCACAAAATTTATTTAGGACAAATGCACGTGCAAGTTCACGTAAAAATGCCACAAGCTTGTGGCAAAAATAAGCTCACATTAGAAAAAAAATAACAAAATTATAAACAAACCCTCATTCCAGTGGATATTTCTCTGTAGTAGGATAAAATAATTAGTTTCAATTATATATATATATATATATATATATATATATATATATATATATTTTTTGTTGGCAAACATTGTCGAGGGTGACCCGAAGGCTCCCTTTTCGATAGCTACTACACCAAGGTGTAGGTGAGGGCGCTACTCCTTTCCCTGGATTTCTCCACTTTACCCTTGATCCATACCTAATAATGCTGAGTGTTAAGCAAGGAGGCATCAAGTACCATTTTTTGAGTCTTTGGTATGACTCAACTCAGGTCTCCCAGGCCATTGGTGAACACTCTAACCACTATGCCAATGTCTGGTTATATATATATATATATATATATATATATAACTTCAATTTTTTCATTCTGAATATGGTGAGGCATGTGGCTGGAAAAATGGTTAATTACATAGTTCTTATGTATAATATATACTCTTAACTTTTGGGCCTAAACATTTGGGAAAGTAGTGTGTCTTATACACAAATAATTATGGTAGTCAAAAGTTTGTAAAAAAAAATAAAGATATCAATAAAAAATGGTTGACAATTTTTATTATAAAAAAATAAAAAGTAAATAAAAAGAAATATGGTTTAATCTTTTAATATTTCACTCTTTTCCTGGATTGTTATTTATTATTATTATTATTAATGGGCTTGACATAACTATTGACACTTGATTTTTAAACCATTGCCAGTTTAGCAGCCAACAATGTCAGTAGTCAGTATTTGAGTGGAGATAAAAAGAATGATCTCAGTGAAAATTCATGGTTATTATAATCATTGCTTGTAAATTGTTCAGGGGGTGGTTAAAAAACTTTCTCTACTTGCAAGATACTCCAAAGGTATTTCTCTATTAGTGGTTGAGATTATAAACATATTCCCACAACCTCTATCATGGAGTTGCTTATGGTATAATGGTTATCATTATAGGAAATGGGCATGGTGAACAGAGTTCAATTCCTGAAAGAGGCTGTTTGCATTAATAGTCTTGAAAAGGTGGAACAAGTGTAAGGAGAGGTGTGTTAATTTCTGTTGTGGACTAGTAAAGACACGAAGTAAGACACGAACTTGGGATTACGTGAAACAAGTATATTGAACGAAAGTATAGGTAAAAGAGTGTTGAACGTCAGTCTGACTGCTAAAGTGTTAGGCTAGAGTTAACTTACACTAGTATTCATAGTAATAGGAAGAGTTCATTATAGTCTGTGAGGTAGGTACCATAACAATTTCCAAATGCAACAGTGGGTCTTCAACACAATGACAGATCATTTCTCTATATATAACAATAGAATATTTAAAAAGATTGTAAAAAATATCATTTTTGTCTGTTTTTTTTTCCTTATTAATAATATACTTTACATAAAATCCACCAGTTACAATGGCCAATTTATTATAATGGCACACTTAAAACCTTAGGAAGGTCATAATAACAGGCTGGTTGGTTTTATGGCATGTCAACCATTGTTGGGTTATCTAATGCCAAAGTCAAGGTGTTTTTCATTTTACAAGCAATAATATAGTTTTTAGTAACTATCAATAATTATTTATAAATAATGATAGCTTCAAGTATTTTTAATACTAATAATTTATACACAATTATATATTGCAAGGACTTATAAAATTTTAATTAAGTATATAAAGTTGCTGACCATAGTCGAGGGCGACCTGAAGGCCCCCTTTTCAAGTCAGCTGGTGCTGTAGAATACACTGACTGCATCTCTGTAGAAAGGTAAGACTTCCCCCCACCCACAAGGAGTGTCTCAGATATGATACTAAACCATCCGATGGAGAGACTCAAGTAATGCTGAAGCTTTGGGGAATGCAGAGTACCTTTTTATTGCTATCACTCCCATGTCCACTTTGACCTGGAGTGGTAGCTCCTGAAAGGGTCAAATAGAACTGTTTGACATTTAAACTGAGTGCAAACAAATGACTTATGCCAAATTGAATTGTTAGAAATCAAAATGTTTGATCATTTAACTGTGTGTAAACAAATGACTAATGTTTAATTGGATTGTTAGTGATAGATAGCAATGCTTGGAACCATTTAACTTTGTAGACTTATGCTAAATTGAATGGTTAAAAAAAGAAGTGTTTGATCCTTTAACTGTGTGTATCTGAAAATGTGTTTAGAAATCATTTGATTAACATATGTAAAAAGAGGATTTGGAATAAATAACCAACAATGGTTGATATGCTGGAAAAACAAATCAAACCAAACCAATCAATTTACATACAGTCATATGGTTTCAGTATTCCTATTTAATACTAATAATTTGCAAGGACTCATAAGATTTCAATCAACCATTCCAGATTAATAATACTAATCATTTGCATGCATAGTCATATAGTTTCAAGTATTTTTATCTAATACTAATAACTTCCAAACAAATTTCTTTGAAAAATAGATGAGACCCTAACAAGAACCACCACTAATAGTGAAACTAGAACTAACTATTTTTTTTAATTTAAAGATATCTGAAAATTTAAAAAAATTTAGATAATTTTTTTTTTCAAAATAAAAGATGAAGGTATTTCCTGATGTCCGACATTTAACTTACATTCTTTGGAGAATTGAAAATATTCTAATTAGCTTTTGACCTTTTATATCAGAATAAAGTAGTTGCAATAAAAGAATAAAATATTACATAAGAGTGATTTATTGTTGGACATGGAATTGGTGACAGGAGTTCAAATCCTGAACAAAGCTGTTTGCATTTCCCTTCATGCTAATGCCCCACAGAAAGGCAATAAATCCATCGATTCTCTTCCCAGTTATATATAAATAATACAGACTGTGTACTTTAACCTTGATTAGGCAACCAAGAAAACTCTGAATTCAAACCAGCCCTACACTGCTTAAAAATTGACCTTGTGTCACATCCAGTTCATTGTGAAGGGGTTGGGTAAATACAAACATAAGAGGGAAGTGAGTGTTCTTTTTGTTCTGTCTTTTTGGAAAGCTCACAGTAAATAATTAACCTTGTGTCAAATTCTGCATAATGTGAGGAAGCAAAATAGATATCTAAATTTTTATTTGTATCTATGCAGTTTAGACATAGCTAAAATTAAACACATCATCATCATTACTGTCTAAATCGAAATTATCATAAAAGCATAATTTAGGAAAATCTGTTTTTGAAACCCTTAAAATGTCCCAGTCCAAAAAAAGAATTTCCAAGCACACATCTTTAACATCCAATTAGGAATATGTTGTTAAAATTTATCTATTTTGAGAGCATGGACAACTGCAGAATATTCTAACAGATTAAAAATTGTGTTTGATTGATATGAATCCCTGAAATATTGATAAAATACACCAGCTCTTTGAAGAGCGATAAATATACAAGAGGTGAACACCCACAAAGAATATCACTAGCGGCTGAAATTTGCCAAAGATGAAAGAGAATATGAAATAAATCACTGAAACAAAAACAAACTTTTAAAATGAATGAATAAACAAAAATACATAAAAGTTCCTACATATTACTAAATTTTCGCACACGTGCACACATTATATTATATATCATTTGTTTAGTATAATATGTCATTGAGCCAGTTCATTTAAATCTTACACCATTGAATTAAGACTTTATTGCTGGAAAGTTGGGAATATAATAACAAAAGATTATATTAGTGCTATTTGAAAAGTAATCAGCCTCGTCGAGGACTTGAACTTGTGTTGCTGTGCCCATTTCAAATAACAATAACCATTATACCATGAACAGCACCGAAATATTGCTGGTTAATAATTGTAAACAAACTTTTTTTCAAATGTTATATTGAATTATATATTTTTCTAAGATTGTAAGTGTTATTTTTTATTGCCGCATATTTTTCAGGGCATTTCACGACTGTGTGTGTGTGTGTGTGTAACCATGACCGAGAAAAAAGACGTCATATAGTTTTTTTTTTTTTTTTTTTTTTTTACAGCAATAGACTTAAGATGCCCTTACTAAGAAAATAAAGCAATTCCCAGTCCAATTTGCAAATGAATGATAATTTTGTGGGTTTGCATTTCTACTGAACATCATTTTTCTAACCATCTAAAATCTCATAAATAAGTTATTTATGAAATGCTAATTCAAAAACTTAAACTCTTTAAATAGAAACATCATTATCATCTAGAACTGCCATTACAATAGATACCAAATAGGTTCGTTGGTTGTCTAGCATTTATTTATTATTTATTAGTTTAGTGCAAGGTTATGAGTGATTGATTAGTTGGTTGGGTTTTTATGGTATATCAACCGTTGTAGGTTATTTAATGCCAAATCCCTTTTTATACAAATAATCACTTCTATTTTGAACAATTCAGTTTAGCATGAGCATACAGTTTAATAGTCAAAAACATTTCTATTTCAAGATATTCTGTTTAGTCAAACAATTCTAATTCAAACAATTCAGTTTAGTATAAGAATAGATTTTGTTTACATACAGTTAAATGTCAAAACAGTTCTATATTAAACAATTCAGTTAAGCCTAAGTACAGTTTCAATGTTAAAAAGAGTTCCATTTCAAACAATTCTGTTGTCGAGGCCAACCCGAAAGCTCCCTATTCAGTAGCTACTACACTGAGGAGTAGGGAGGGCGGTACTCCTTTCCCAGTCAAACAATTCAGTTTAGCATAAATATGCAGTTTAAATTTAAGTACACAGTATAATTGTCAAAAGTATTTCTATTTCAAGCCATTCAGTTTAGTCAAACAGTTTTAATTCAAACAATTCAGTTTAGCATAAGTATGCAGTTTAGTTCTATTTAACCCATTGATAGGGCCCTATCAGGTGCTACCATTCTGGGCCAGAGTGGACCTGGGAGCAATGGCAATGAAGGTTTGCTCTGCATTCCCCAAAGCCCCAGCATCACTGGAACCTCACCATCAGATTGTTTAGTGTCATATCCAGGACACTCGTTGGGAGTGGGGTCTTACCCCTCTACAGAGGTACAGTCGGTGTATTCAACAGCCCCAGCCGACTGGGCAAGGTTATGAGTGAGAATACTCAATAACGATTGAACTCATAATAGTAATGAGGTATTTACTTAGCTAAGTTTAGTCATGAGTATAAGAACCAATAAAAAAAATAAGCTCCAGTAGTTTATCTATTTGGAACAAGGCCATTGCTGTGAGACACCTAATAAGGACTGAACTTATTTTAGCTGTAATAATATCATTACTAAGTTTAGCTTGGCACAAGGTCATTACAGTTGATCAACATACGCAACAGTAATAATGAGTTATTTCATTAGGTTAGCCAAAAGGGGCATAAGTTCCTTAATAAGAACCATCCAATGAGGATTGAATTCATCACATTAATAAATTCTTTACCCTCAACACAGCTGTGTTTAGCAAAAGAACACCACTGTTAGACACCCAGTAAAGATCAAATTCATGGCAATCAAAATGACCTGTGAAACTAGCTTGTTAACCATAACCCAAAAACCAGGCGTGTTTTGTTTTGTTTTGTTTTTTATGTTTTGTTTAATAGCATGTAGGTTACTTCATGCTAAAATTTGATACAAATAATTCATACAATTTTATGGTTTCAAGTATTCCTATCAAATATAGCAGGACACATAGCATAACAGTTATAGGCATTGGTTACCTAAGGTTCTAAGGAGACAATCATCTGGAGGTTGCAGGTTCAATCCTGACTGCAGGCAAGTAACAATACATGAATACTTAACACTTGTACCCGGTTATGGTCAACGGAATCAGAACAGGCGACCCCTGTGGATTCAATAAAGGACGTAATTCCAAGTTCCGTGTAGGTGCCCGAGTTTGACAAACACCTGATTTGGTTGAGTTTTATGACATATCAATCCTAGTGGGTTATTTAATGCCAAAATCTGTTTTCATACATAAAACAAGTGAATAGTTTATTAGTAACTTATTTTCTAAATGAGTTAGAGCTCATTTGTTTGCACACAGTTAAATGGTTTAAAGTATTGTTATCTAAGCACAAGTGACCTTCAACCACTGCCTTCTAGCACTTTTAAGATAAAATAGTTTTGGGTACTTGTTTGCCACAAGAACAACCCAAAGAAAACAGTCAGGACAATCATATAGGTGCTAAGGTTGACCAGCTTAGTAATTGGATTGGGCCTTTCCAACCACCTGTCTAGCCCAATAAGGGTCAAAGTGAAATGTTGCAAATCATTTACAACTCAGTTGCAGGGTTAAGGACTGCTCAGCCACTAGAATCCAGTCCTCAAGCATTACAGGTCACCACTCAATGCCATCAGGTGTCCTCGTTGGGTTGGGGAGTCTAACTTCTCCACAGAGGAGAGCCCCAGCTGATAGGGTAGACACAATTAGATGTATTTAACTATTCCAATCTATCTGGTTATATAATTCCTGAATACATATAGTAGGTTTCCTGTTTAGTCACACTTGTTATAACTGAAAAGTTATAATGGATTGATCCAAGTGGTGTTTGTTAGCAGAGCTAAGAAAAAAACTAGAAGATGGAGGGCAATGAAGAATATATTATGATTAGTTCCGAAAAATGCTGCTTGCTTGAAAAATGACTAAGTGAAAAAAGAAAGATTATGTGTAAATTAAAGAAAGAAAGGGTTATTCAGTGGATGAATGAGTTTAAGAAAGAATGATTTTACTGGTTGGTTACCGGGTTGGTTGGTTTTGTGGCATGTCAACTCTTTGAGTAAGCTTTAATTAAAAGCAATATGAGTCTAAAATTTCTATCTAGAAAATTTTCAGCAAGAGATCTGCTTTATATAATTAAATAAAAAGATTTTGTTTAGTTGATCTGATTAACATAAAAGTAACAGTACAATTTAGTATATTTTTGTGATAAGTAAAACTCCCATGTTAAAAAATTAAAAAGTTGAGTTATATAATGTAAATATCAGTCTTTTTTTTTTCAAGCAGTTATGTAGTTTCAAGAAACCATTTCTATTTTATAATGATAATAATAATCATTAGTTTATGCAATTATATGGTTTCACATATTCCAAGTATACTAAATTGTACAGTTACTTTTATGGTTTCACATATTCCAAGTATACTAAATTGTACTGTTACTTTTATGGTTTCACATATTCTAAGTATACTAAATTGTACTGTTACTTTTATGGTTTCACATATTCCAAGTATACTAAATTGTACTGTTACTTTTATGGTTTCACATATTCTAAGTATACTAAATTGTACTGTTACTTTTATGGTTTCACATATTCTAAGTATACTAAATTGTACTGTTACTTTTATGGTTTCACATATTCTAAGTATACTAAATTGTACTGTTACTTTTATGGTTTCACATATTCTGAGTATACTAAATTGTACTGTTACTTTTATGTTCATCAGATCAACTAAACAAAATCTTTTTATTTAACAATATAAAGCAGGTCTCTTGCTGAAAATTTCCTAGACAGAAATTTTAGACTCATATTGCTTTTAATTAACGCTTATTGAAAGAGTTGACTTACCACAACTTGCATACAATTATATAGTTTTAAGTACATATTTACCCAACCTCTCTGCCACAGGCAGGATGTGAAAAAAAGTCAATTCTTAAGTAGAGTAATTTTGATTTGAATACAGAGTTTTCCTTCTCCTAGACTGGGTGCCAAACCAGGCAGAGTTGACAGAAAAATAGTCTGAGCCAAAATGGACCTGGGAATAATTGTAATAAAATGATGACTCTATACTCTCCAGAACTGGAACCTAAGTACCAGATGCAGTTTAATGTCATACACTTCTTTTTTGTGGTACTCCCTCTGCAGTGGATTGAGTTAACATATTCTAATTCTTGTCAACAGAGTGGCTAAAACCAGACTTGACCAACAAATATATAGTATAGTTTGGTTTTATGGCATATTAACCATTTTAAGTTATTTAATGCCAAATCCATTTTTATACATATAAACAGTCCAATTTCCAATAATTCAGTTTAGCCAAAGTACACAGTTTAAATGTCAAAAATAGTTCTATTTCAGGCTATTCAGTTTAGTCAACAAAGTTAAATGGTTCCAAATATTGCTATGTATCACTAATGGCACAATTAAACATCAGTCATTTATTTACACATAATTAAATGAAAAACAGTTCTATTTCAAACAATTCAGTTTAGCATAAGTACATAGTTTAGTTCTATTTGACCTATAGATAGGACTGCTATCACTCTGGGCCAGAGTGGACCTGGGAGCGATGGCAATAAAAGGGTACTCCACATTCCTCAAAGCTCAAACATTAATGAAACCTCACCATCAGATTGTTTAGAGTCATATCCAAGACACTCATTGGGGGAGTTTTACCCCCTCTGCAGAGATGGAGTCAGTGTATTCTACAGCCCCAGCTGACTGAATTTGGACATCAGGAAACCCAACAGAGAAATGGCAAGATACCCAACTGATGTAAGTTATGCAGGAAAGGGATTTTATTATGGTTACACACATATAGAAGGTGTTTCACAATTATTGAAACAAAGCAACAACCTATCTGACCTTCCCTGTTGATTTTATTCTTTTTCTTTTTTCAGATTATTGCTGGGAAATAGTTAACATTTTGATATATTTGACCAAATATAGGCACTTTAACCATTAAACCATGAGGACACGCCTGGGGGTTAGGATTGTTATCAGAGGCCCAGATGGTAAGGAACTCATTGTCCCATGAGCTTCAAAGTTCTTGACCAATTTGTAAATCTGACTTCTGTTTAGAAATTTGTTGAAATTGAACTTCCTTCTGTATCTTGCTAGAACAATATCAAAAGACTGTTTTTTAATATGTTTTTCACACAAAAGTTCTTCTGCTTCATCATTCAAAAAATGATTTTGTTTTTGAAACACCTTGTATATGTATGTGACCACTATGAAATCACTTTCCTGCAGGACTTACACCAGATGGGGTTTTAGCCAACACAGAATAGAATTAAAATCTCCAATATTATTCATGATTGTCATGTTGGCATTCTTATTGCAACCAAGGGTAAAGTCACAAAAAAATGTCAAAGTATCTTTTATAATTGTTCAAATTTAGTCAGCTGTTTTTAGTCTAGCACACAGGTCCAAAGGTTGCTTCCAGTACTTGATATTGCAAAGCAGTCACTCATCTATGTACTGAGAAGGCTAAGGCATGCTTAAATTCAGTGATCTGGCAGGAAACTGCTTTTTGTATAACTTAACCATAAATCTGTTATTCCCGAAGCTTTCAGGGTGCTCGTCAGGTAATGGTAATCATCATAGAAAATGGACACAGTAACTAGAGTTTGAATCCTAGGATATGCCAACTCTCCCCCTTACAGAGGGAGTACACCTTTCTCCCCCCAAAAAAGAGGTTTATGATATTAAACTGCATCTGGTACAGAGGCTCCAGTTCTGGACAGTATAGGGTCACTATTTTGCATTTTACATAGTGTTAATAACCTTGGGAAAGGTATGAATCCAAATATTCCCCACAAATAGTAGAGCCAACTGGGCTCTTTAACCTTACTATGTCAGCTGGACTAGGAAAAGGAAAACTTTAAATTCAAACCAGTTGTACTTGAGTTAAAAATTTACTGTGTCACGTCCTGCTCACGCTGTAGGGGTTAAATTAACCCACACCAAGCTTTGCTTAGTCTGGCACGGAGGCTTCAGATTGCTTATAGTACTGGCTGTTACCGAGTAATATATTTTGTATTATAGTAGCTTTTTATCACAGCAAGCAAAGTAAAATCTTCATTAATGCTATTATTTTATTATAAGTCTTTTTGGCTTTTTGCTTTTTATTCCCAAACTCTGGATCAATATACTCTTGGATTACTAGAGCATAGAATACAAAATCGAGAATAAAAGAGAAACTTACAGCAAGCTTTGAATGTTGTGAGTTCAAGTTTTGCTGGAAGCTATTTTTTTTCTCAAGTTCATATTGTTGAAGCTATCAGCATTAACTAAGTATGCTATGATAAAAAGCTGCAGTAATAAGATCAATTAAAATTAATAAATAAAATAACAGAAAAAAATTAAGAGTATAGTGACCTTGGTTTGGTTTAAGTTTCTTTGTTAAATAGCACATCAACCTTCATAGGTTATTTAATGCCCTAGCCATCCTTGTAGAAGAATAGCAGTAATACTATTTAACCCATAGCTAGGAAGAATAAGTGGGTTCATAGCTTTCTCAAGGGTATTAGCCAAAATGTAAACGTAACGGAGTGACTAGAGTTTGAACTTGTCTACTTTGAGTAGATGGGTCACACTTCGGCCAGCCGTGGTATCAGTGGCACAGATCTGGTCGGGTGTGTCACGTCTCTGGATGCACTAGTCAGTTGTGGCTGCCTGATGGGAGTGCCAGGGAAGCCTAGCATTCATGTCACACGGCTAAGGCTGACTTTCCTTAAGCCTCAGGGGGCTGTCCCCCAAGGCTCTAACCTTCCTCGGAGGCACGAGGTTTATCGCTTAGGACCTGAGGTACCCCTTTTTGGGAATGCCAGTCATGTCTCGGCTACGGCCCTGTGCCAAGACCCATCTTAAAAAAGACTTTGTGCCACACTCGTCTGTTTGGTGGAGCATGCAACAAATACGGTATACTTTGAGGCTGCATTTCAGCACTTTAGCCATTACACAATAGGGAATCATATTGGCCAAAAGAGTAGAGTGTTCGCCAATGGTCCAGGGGACTGGGGTTCAATCCCAGGTCAGGTCATACCAAAGACTCAAAAAGAAAAAATTGGTACTTGATGCCGCCTTGCTTAGAACTCAGCACTATAAGTTAAGGATCAAGGGTAAAGTGGAGCAATCCAGGGAATGAAGTATCACCCTCCCCTACACCTTGGTGTAGTAACTATTGAAAAGGGAGCCTTTGGGTCATCCTCGACTAAGGTCGCTAACTTTACTTACTTATATTGACCCAGGATGTTAAGATAAAAAGCAGCAAGGGGTAAAATTAGAATTAACATTAAACCTGAAATCTCAAGAATTTCAAGATTTGCTAAAGTATTCATACATTCAAAATGGATATTATCAGCATCAAAACTATATTTAAAAAGAAATTGCAATGCCTCAAACCAGAAATAATATATTCATATATTTTTGGTTACAGATTTAAATTATGATAATAAAAATATTTGGTGGCATACAAGATGAATTTTAGAATCCACTTTCAAACATCTTGGTTTTGTTTTTTTAGTTTAGAGGCATATCAACCGTTGTGGGTTATTTAATGCTAAAGCCATCCTTGTAGGACAGCAGTGATATTGTTTAACTCATAGCTTGGGGAATAAGGGGGCTTCTACTTTTCCCAAAAGTGTTTGCAATAGTGTGATTGGAGTTCAAACTTGCCATAGTCAAGTACTTTAGCTATTACACCACGGGTACTTCTCTGGACATTTTGAGATAGAATATGTTGTTTATTTTTAAGTGCATGTATCATTTCAATTAGATATGAAAATAAAAACACAAAGGTGGATGAAATGTTCCAAAGGGAAGCCATCATTAGACAAAAAATAAAGCAAAAAAGATTAAGAAACTAATAAGATTCACTTTGAACAAGTAATGTAGTTTACCTTGTGGCTAGTTAATATGAAGAGTAGTCAAAAACTATCAAGACTGAAGTTTTAAATCAAGATGTGTATGCATAGCTGAGCAACTTAAATAATAAAGGGATGATGTCAAGGCATCTAGATTTTGTCTTGTCAGATTAGTGCCAAATTGAAAAAAAAAAATTACGAAACTATTCTCCATACATTTTGAATCAAAGGTTGTTGAGGAAAAAAAAACAAACAGAATCATGCAAGTGCAAATCTCTCCATCCACACCAGATTTGATTGGTAAGTGTTTTACAGCATATCAACATTAATGGGTTATTTAATACCAGATTTTATTCATGATTTGTAACTGAATAGCTTGTAGGTCATTTCATTTTTCAACAAGTTGTTAGATCTCATTTGTTGGTGTAATATACTGTACATATAAACATTAATGGTTATGTCCAATTCCTTATAAATACGTCAAACACTATTATGAGGGGTAAAATATACTAAGTAGTCACCACTCGCAGTGGATACCTTCTTCATGCCACTGGCAAGTATTATATTTTGTTGATGTTATAAAGATTTCAATTTCATTTTCAGCCTCTGTTTTGGTTATTTCTCATTCAGTAACCATTTTATTAGGTTATAACAGTTTGCACACAGTTAAATGATTTCAAGTATTACTATTTAACATTAGTAATTATATTTTTCAAGAATTTCAAAAATTTTCAAGAATTTCTTTGTAATACAGATCTGGTTGGGTGTGTCACGTCTCTGGATGCACTAGTCAGTTGTGGCTGCCTGATGGGAGTGCCAGGGAGGCCTAGCATTCATGTCACATGACTAAGGCTGTCCCCCAAGGCTCTAACCCTCCTCGGAGGCATGAGGTTTATCGCTTAGGACCTGAGGTACCCTTTTTTGGGAATGCCTGTCATGTCTCGGCTACGGCCCTGCGCCAAGACCCATCTTAAAAAAGACTGTGCCACACTCGTCTGTTTGGTGGAGCATGCAACAAATACGGTTTACTTTGAGGCTGCATTTCAGCACTTTAGCCATTACACAATAATTTGCATATAGCTGTATGGTTTCAAATAATAAATGATGATAATCCTAAGTAGATAATTGAACAGTTGTATTTAACTCATGGATGGGGCCCTAACAGGTACTATCATTCCAGAGGACCTGGGAGTAATAGCAATGAAGGGGTATTATAAATTTCCCAAAGCTTCAAGACTGGAGCCTCATTATCAGATGGTCTAGTGTCATACCCAGGATATTCATTAGGAGAGGTTTACTTCTCTGCAGAGGTGCCGTCAGCATATTTTACAGCCACAGCTGACAGAGCAATAAGATTTGAGGACATGGAGGATATTAAAAAGAAAGACAATGATGGCATAACTTCATACCATATCAAAAAAGGAGTTTCAGAACTGCTTCGGCCAATGAAAAATTCACTGGAATGTCAAGGAGACTATTTTGCAGAAAATCAATGTTTCATTCATGTTCCTTTCTGTCTTGGTAAATATATCTTCAATCTGTTAAAAATTATGCACTACCCATCTTAAAAAAATAAAACAAAAACAAAACTTATCCACACACTGGCTATTTACATATCAGTTGTCATAATTTATACTATCATTCAAAATATATATATATATATATATATATATATATATATATATATATATATATATACACACACACACACACACAAGGTTACTGACAAGTTCTCGGCACCAAAAAAGAAGAGTAAAACTTAAAGTATTGAAACATGCTCCACTGATTCAATAGTTCAACATACTTCACAAGTACTTTGAAGTATTCCTTTAACCTTTCAAAACGAATTTAAAAGAAAAAAAGAAAACAAGGAAACATTATCTCCAACTTGATTGGGTTGAGAACTTTTCAGTACCCTATTAGATACAACCATATATATATATATATGGTGAAAGAGTTATCATCGCAGGAAATGGACATGGCGACACCAGTTCAAATCCTGGCCAAAACTGATTGCATTTCATATGCACTAATACTCTTGGGAAAGGTATGAATCTAATTATTCTCCCTCCAGCTATGGTTAAATAGTAGGGCAGACTATGTTCTTCAGCCTTGGTGAGGCAACTAGTCTGGGAGAAGGAAAACTGAATTCAAACCTGTTAAACTCTGCTTAAAAATTGACCTTGTGTCATATCCTGCCTGAGTGGAGGGGTTGGTAAATATGTATGTATAGGTATATAAGGATAATAAAAAAAATAATTGTTGGACATAAAAAAAATGCAATTGCCCAAACCCATTTAGAAACTAAGATCTTAGAACAAACTCAAATTATTGCACTCTTCACTGTAACTAGAGTTTTATGTCATTTTGTTACCACACAGTGATGGTTGGTTGTTTTGTTTCACAGCATATCAACTCTTTGGTGTCATTTAATGGCAAATTAATTAATTTTGATAAAAGTTCAAACAATTCAGTTTAGTATAAGTGCAGATTTTTATTTACACTAAGTGGAATATCTAGACAGTTCTATTTCAAACATTCACTTTAGCATAAGTATGTAGTTTAAATGTCAAAACCTCTCTATTTCAAGTAATTCAGTTTAGCATGTCCACAGTTTAGTTCTATTTGACACATAGATAGGTCCCTATCAGCTGCTACCACTCTGGGCAAGAGTGGGACTGGGAGCAATAGCAATGAAGTTGTACTCCGCATTCCCCTAAGTTCCAGATCAACATCAGATTGTTTAGTGTCATATCCAGGACACTCATTAGGGGAATTTTACCTCTCTGCAGAGAAGCAGTCACTGTATTCTACAGCCCCAGCAGACAGGGTAATAATTTCAGTGAAAAGAGTTCAATAATATTTGTTCTTATATATGTGTGTATATATATATATATATATATATATATATATATATAGAACAAGAATAGTTGGCTTCATATTTTTCCCAAAGGTATTGTGCTATGAGAAATGCAAACAGCCTTGTCCAGGTTTTGAACTGTTCGCCATGTCCATTTCCTATGACGTTGATCATTACACTATGAACACCTCCTACAGAAGATATCACTCACACACACACACACACACAGACGAGGATCACTCAATAAATAAGGTGAATTTTGTTTAAGGAGTTGGCAATAGGAAGCAGTTTACAGTTGCACCTTTTTTCAATGAAATCAATAGAGATCCAGAAGACTGCAACAAACTTTTTCTTTACCAGACAGTATGTTTCCACTCCATGTAATGTCTTTTTTGACCCAGCCTAGTTAGTGGCAAACCCATCTTGAGCTAATTTGTAAAAAAAAAAATTCTGATTAAAAGATGCTTTTCTGTGCCCACCACACAGTCTTCTGTAAATTTCATACGGTTTGCACTTCTCAGCGACCAAAACTTTGATGACAGACCTCTGTTCAAGCCAGGAGCTTTCAGCTTGATATGCTAGTATTTTGAATAGCTTCAAAAGAAATTTTTTTGAGGAATTAAAATAATTCCAAACATTGCTGAGTTCACATTAATGAAAAAGGTTCTGATAAAAATAATTTTGCTTATTTTTTTAAAGATTCCCTTTATTCATTGAATGACTTTTATATATCACACACAAACACACACACACTATATATAAGCACATAAATACCCTGGTATATACCTAAATCTCACACACACACACACACACATTGAGATCATTATTCCATGATTTATTCTAGTTTATATCCTTATAATTTTTATCCTTACAATTCAGCCCAAGTGTTTGTCAGCCTTTGTCAGTTCTTTAAGTAAGGCATTTTCTTTATTGATAACTTTAGATCTTGGTGCAAAAAGACTTGCAAGGTATATATATATGTATATATATATATATACACACACACACACACATGTAGAGGTCAACTTTCAATAAAGTCGAAAACATTATGAAGACATCCTACAGTAGAAAAAACCCACAGTATTATTGATATACTGAGAGAATTAGCATCGGCTTTGATTGACTGTATGTGTAGCAGTATAAGGGAATTACTACTGCTTGTAGTGATAAATATAGAGAAGATATGAATAAAATTCTTAACCCTTTGAACTCAAACAAGAGGTATTTGTGCTGTTACCTAGAAGTACATGTACACGGGTGGTCTGAATTCCATCCAGGGAATCCCCATTTCTACATCACTATTGTCTAGTAACAATACAGCTAATCAGGCAGTTGAATAACATTACAACATCTCAAATTGTCTGTTATTTTTTGCTAGTAAGTGGGGCCATGGTTATGGAGGGCTAAGAGTTCTAAAGTTTAACAATAAATGGAATGACATAGATATATAGAGAAGTATTTAAATATATATTAACAGTATATACATATTGTTACTATAAGACTACATAACTTTTTTTTTTTTGCTCTCATGACTGAAACATTATGGCTGATTCTTTCTACAGCCTTCTTTAGATGTGTAAACTACATGGAAAGCAAGTGAAGGGTTCGTTTTTGAATGATACAAGAAAATAGGAATATTTAACTGCTAAATTTCACGTGCAAAATTACACCCAAGATAGTTTTAAATGTGAACATTCATGTTTTATACAGTGAGTGTGTTAAAAAAAAAAATAAAGAAAAAAAGCTTTTGTTCAAAATATAAAGAGTATATACTGATTCCTACCATTTAGTGCAGTGAGGTGGTGCCGCTTGACACAGATCTTACACTGTAAGCCTTTAGTCTATATATGAATTGCTTTACAAGTTATAAAGATCTACAGTTATAAAGATCTAAACAAGTTTTTTTTGTTTGTCTAGAATTGTTTTTTTAATAGTTCAGTTTTATTTATTTAATAGTATATGAACACTTTATGGGTTAATGGGGAAATTTTGTTTCATTTGTAAATGTTTGATTAATCATAATCATTTATATTTTCAATGCTCCACTGTAATCATTTCTTTTTTTGAATTTAGCTTTTATTTGGCTATAACAATCATTCGTTTGCACACAGATATATGGTATCAAGTATCCCAATCTAAAACTAATAATTTTGTATACAATTATATGTCATCATCATCATGTCGCGCTGGTAGCACGGATATCCCTGACCCTCTCTCACCACTTTTCCCTATCGTTCATCGCCTCTGGCAGGTCTTCAAGACAACATCCTGTATCCTCACATAGTTGCTGAATGTATGTTCATGCTGGTCGTCCTGCTTTTGCACAGTCATGTGTGGGGGTCCATAAGAGTACATCACTTATGAGTTCGTCCCTGCTTCTCCAGCAGTGTCCTGCATGTCTGGTCCGTCTAACTTGAATAGTTTTCGTGATAGGAGGCAGGTGGCCGTACAGTTGGTGTCTTGTGGGGTGTTGCCGCCAGGACTTGTTCAAGATTGCTTGCAGCATTCTTGTGTAATTGCCGTCTAGCTTCTTCTCCAGCCGTTTTGTAAACGTCCATGTAGTGCACCCGTATAGCAGTATTGACATGACTGCTGCCTGGAAGAAACTATGTTTCATTTTATCGGTTAGGTCTGATTTCCATATAATCGATAGCCTATTGATAGCTGTCCATGCTTTCGTTAACCTCGTATTGATGTCCTTTTCGGCTGCTACAATTATATGTAATAATTCCTATTTAATAATAATAATGATAATAATTTGTGTTATCTATGGGGCAAATAGATCTCTTTGAAAATTATTCATATTAGATAGTAATACTTGATACTATATAACTGTGTGTAAATTATCTATATTGAAAATAGTTACTTGAAGCTATAAGTAAAAGTTGGCGATCATAGGCAAGGGCGACCCAATGGCTCCCTTTTCATTAGCTACAATACTGAGGTGTAGGGGAGGGTGCTACTCCTTTCCCCTGGGTTACTCCACACCCTTGATCCATACCTTATAATGCTGAGTGTTAATCAAGTAGGCATCAAGTACCATTTTTTTAGTCTTTGGTATGATTCAACTTGGGATTGAACCCCAGTCTCCCAGGCCATCCACTAGGCCAATGGACCAGTAATTGTATACTGTTATTACTGAAAACATAGTTACTTACAAATTATCGGCATTATATAGGAATATATGATACTATATCACTGAGTACAAACAAATTATTATTAGATAGGAATAATTCCTTTAAAGTTTATAATTGCCTATAGATTATAAGGAATACTTGAAAGCATACAACCCTGTGCAAATTATTGGTATTAGATAGGAATACTTAATATCATATGACTGCAAACAAATTATAGTCAAATAAAAAAGAATGCAATTTAAAAAACTGAATGCAATGGGACATTGAAAATGTAGTCATGATCACAAACATTTATAAATGAATCAATTTTCAGCATTAAATAACCCATGATGAGTGGATATGCCATTAAATAATACAAAACATTTTTCCATACTAAAACAATGTTTTATCATCTATTGAGCTAAGATTAGTTTGGCACAAGGCCAAAAGTATGGAACACCTAATGAGACAAGAATTCACTAACAATAGTCTGTTAATCTTGCTAACTAACCACAACACTACATGAAGAATCCTCTGAAATAGTGCACTGATCTAACAAAATAAAACATCATCATCATGTTGTGCCACAGGCATGGATATACCTGACCCTCTCTCGCCACTTCTCCCTATCTTTCATTGCCTCTGGCAGGTCTTCAGGGCTAGCGATACAAATTGTATCACCCACAAGTTTTTCTTGGTAACTTCTTAGTGCTCCACAAGAGGAGAAAAATCATGTTCTAATAAGTAAGAGGAACTCTCAAAATAGTTTCACTAATGAGAAGAGAACTCCTTTGACTTGAATTCAAGAATTTTCCTACTCCTAGACTGGTTGCCATACTAAGGTCAAAGAGCCTCAAGTCTGCCCTACGATTTATCCATAGCTGGAAGGAGAATAATAGTTGGCGACCGTAGACAAGGGCTACCCGAAAGCTCCCTTTTCAATAGCCAGTACACCGAGGTGTAGGAGAAAGCGCTACTCCTTTCCCTGGATTGCTTCACTTTACCCTTGAAACGTACCTTATAATGCTGAGTGTTAAGCAAGGAGGTATCAATTACCACTTTTCGAGTTTTTGGTATGACTCGACCTAAGATTGAACCCCAGTCTCCCGGTCCATTGGCAAACTTTATACCTTTACCCAATTATATTTGCATTATGTGAAATGCAAACAGCTGCACCCAGGATTTGAACTTTAGTCACCATGTTCATTTTCTATGATAATAACCATTACATAACAAACACTTCCAGAATCTATGCTGGAAATATCCCTCAAATTCTTAAATTTCCTCAATCATAGAGTTGTATTTTATTTGAATGTAACAAAAATAAAAGCAGAAGCCAATTAAAAAGAAAAAAAATAACAAGTTTAACAGAGTGATAAGAGTGATTTTTTTTTCCATCTTGTTAGGTAACACAAATCTATCTTGATGATATGTTCACATTTGAGAAATAAAACAATGTTTTATAAAGCATAGACATACTGCAATCATATCATGTCCAGTATGTTTATAAACAAAGTCATAAAAATAAAAGCTGAATGAGTACATCACAAAGAAAGCATATTATAGATTTTATTTCAAATTCTCACTTGAAAGAGCTTTTACTTATTCATACTTTGATATACAAAAAGGCAGAGGAGGGTATTTGAACATGAACATAGGTTGAGATAGTCATACAATTGCCAGTGGGACTGAGATGGACATACAGTTATTAATGAAGGCCAAGATGGGTGTACAGTTGCCAACAGGGCCAAGATGGGCAAACACTTGTCAACAGAGCTGAAATGGGCATACAGTTATTAATCAGAGAGGAAATTGATATATAGTTGTTATTCTGGGCTTAGATGTATAAATAGACATTAATAAAATCAAAGTTGATATTTCAGTGAAAATGGGCCCAAGACGGGTATTTGAACAAGAACAAGGACAAAATAGCCACAATAGAACAAGATGAATATTATATTTATTGATGAATGAAGCCCAATCTGTAAACAGATAAAAACATATAGTTGATAATTTAGATAAGAATTCAGGAGAATATACATGCACTGCTTGCTACAAGAATTCAAAGATTATCATATCAATCTAATGATTTATTCAAAATCTAGGATTTTACTTAGGTCGATTCATTAACCCACACTATACAGAGGCTATGAGAGGCTAACAAGCAACTAACTCAGCCACCAAACAGTATCAGAGATAGAAAAAGAAGAAAGAAACTTAGGCATATATATTTCAGCCATCTCAATTGATACAACTTCAAAAGGACTGATTGATTTTAATGGCATATCAACCTGTCTATGGTAATTCTATGCCTTGAAGTTAGAGAATTGTATTCAAAGAATGTTCATATTTGCATTTTTTGTGTAATTGTTTAATATGAATGGTTTTTAAACAGATCTATTTAACCCATAGACATGACCCTAACAGGTACTAGCACTCTGGGTCAAAGTGGACCTGGGAGTAATGGTAATGAAGGAGTACTCTACACTCCCTAGATCTATTTAACCCATAGAGGAGACCCTAACAGGTACTATGACTCTAGTTCAGAG
Source organism: Sepioteuthis lessoniana (assembly GCA_963585895.1). Taxonomy (NCBI): domain Eukaryota; kingdom Metazoa; phylum Mollusca; class Cephalopoda; order Myopsida; family Loliginidae; genus Sepioteuthis; species Sepioteuthis lessoniana. The sequence continues at coordinate 24,461 of CAUZXS010001513.1, forward strand.
AGGTCCAAGGAGTAATGGCAAGGAGTACTCCAATCCCTTAATCTCCAGAACTAGAGCCTCACCATTAGATACAGTTTAGTGTCATAGCCCAGATGCACCCCCACACACACTTTTACTTTTTTTAAGAGTGTCTTAACCCTCGGCAGAGGATACAATCAGTATATTCTAAACCCTGCTGACAGGGTGAAACTTTGAAAGGAGTTATCAAAAGTCAAATTATTTGATGCTACAACAACTTTAATGACATACAGTTGGGGAAAAAAAAAAGAAAATAAAAATAAATGAAGATTAAGTCAAAATGACTTATCCAAAAGACAAATCCACTTAATCTGTTTAAAACATGACTACTAATTAAAGCACTTTAGCATTAGATCTCTCACCACACTCCCAAACTCTCTCTCTCTCTCTTCCTATCTCCTCCTATTTCTCTTGCTGCCCACTGATTTCACCTGAGGGGTGAGGCAGTATTATCATAAACAATTACCAATGTTCTTAATCTGTGATAATCCACATGTTACCCTGACTCCTCTTCCCCAATTCAACCCAGCTAATCTTGTATATCTGGTGTTAATCCAGGCAGATTAACTGAATTAGAGAGGTCATACCTGGGTACAAGCAAGGCTAACCCAGGCAGCTACCTAAATCTTCTCTAAATGCATCACATACATGATTTCATATCTACGTGTATTTTTGGATTCAGATTATGACAGTCCCAAATCAATACTGCATACAACCATATAACATTGGGTAAGAAAAAATATATAAAGTTATGCAATATAAACTTATCTACTCAATATTTTATGTAGTCTATACATTGGCCTAATGAGTAGAGTGTTCACCAATGTTCTGGGAGACTGGGGTTCAATCCCAGGTCAAGTCATACCAACGACTCAAAAAAAAAAAAAAAAAAAAAAATGGTACTTGATTCCGCCTTCCTTAACACTCAGCATTATAAGGTATGGATCAAGGGTAAAGTGGAGCAATCCAGGAAATGGTGTAGTAGCTATTGAAAAGGGAGCCTTCGGGTCACCCTGGACTAAGATCACCAACTTTACTTACTTTTACTTTATATCAGTTGTCCAAAAAAATAATGGATTTTTCTTTCTTTGATATTCATACTCACAAACTGGTTATACATCATTGTATCAAGTTATCACAGTTTTTGAATTGTTTACTTCTTTATATACTGGAATTATTAACCCAGAGAAAATAGATAGGGTACTTCAGTTAGTTTGTATATATAATTCCAAACAAAAAAAAAAAAAAGAACTTGCTTTAAGTCTTTGAAGTGTCACCCAAAAAAAACAGTTACAACATATTTGGTACCTGTCCACTGCTGTGTACCTCAGCTAGTCCTCACTCTTTTGTGTTAGAAACAACTCTTAAGACATAGGGATTTAATTTTGATGTAAGACTTGGGGTCTGCAGTGAATAGTGAAAGAATGAAAAGTAGACAGCTAATTCTAGCATTATATATCAATTGCTAAACAAATAAAAATAAATTGATTACTAAGTGTAAACATTAAATTTCTTCTGTGTCACTTACCATCTGATTGATTTCAAAATGTATTTTACTTGTATTTGGACTGTTCAGATTTCTAAAATTAATGAATTATCATTTTTTCTTTTTTGGTTTATCAGCATGTCATGTGAACAAATATGCCACCTGACAAGTTCCTCACCCGATAGATATGGTTGGGAACCATTTTTCTCATATTTCTATTCAATGATGATGTGATCCACATGAAACTAACAGACTTTGAGAATAGAAAATTTGAATATTTTAGTTTCTATATGCATGTGCACGTTAATATGGTTTGGTTTGGTTTATTTGTTTAATGGGTTATTTAATGCTGAAATTCAATTTATTTCTACATATTTGATTGTAATCATAGATACATTTCTAATGTTCATTGAACTGTTTGCCCAATTATATCAAGTATTCCTATTTAATACAAATAATTCCCACACAGTTCTATAGTTTCAAGTATTCCAATCTAATAATTCATACACAATTATATGGTTTCAAGAAATTATTTCTATTTAATAATATTCATTTATTTTCACAGCTATATGGTTTCAAGTATTCCTATTTAACATCAATAATTTTCAAGCAATTACACATGAAACTAATAATTCTTAGTAAACAATTACAGCTTCAGGTAACCATTCTTAATGCAAGTAATTTGCACACAGTTAAATGGCTTTAATTAAGTATCTCTAACATTAACAATTCTAGTCAATAATAATAATAATCCTTTGTTTGCACACAGTTATATGGTTTTATATATTCCTATCCAATACCATTAATTTTCAAAAAGATCAATTCAACCTATAGATAGGATCATAACACATACTGCCACTCTGAGTCAGAGAGGAACCAGGATTAATGGACATAAGTAGTACTCCAGACTGTGCACAACTTAAGAAATGGAGCCACACCATCGGATGCAGTTTAGCATCATACCCAACAATGTGTGTTTGCATGCATATCAGAAGCAAGTCTTGCTCATCACTATTAATCAGGCTGAGAACAATTTATTTAACAAAACTTACTCAACATATAATCTAAAGTACAATATTCATAAGTCAGTCAGCTGGGTCTGTAGAATACACTGACTGCATCTCTGCAGAGGTATAAGACTCCAACTAATGAGTGTCTTGGATATGACACTAAACAATCTGATGGTGAGGCTCCAGCCGTGGAGATTAGGGGAATGTAGAGTACCCCTTGATTGCCATTGCTCCTAGGTCCATTCTGACCTGGAGTGGTTGTACTGGATATGATCCTATCTATGTGTCAAATATAACAAACTGTGTGCAAACAAATGAGTGATGTTAAATTGTGAATTTTATATAGCAATACTTGAAAATATTTAACTGTGTATAAAAAAAGAGCTCAGGTTTGTTCAAGAATGTTATCTACAAAATGAGTTTACAAATCCTATATATATTTGATATATATGTATTTAGAGGATTTGGTATTAAATAACCTACAATGGTTGATATGCCATAAAATCAAACCAAACCATATTCAGTAGAATACAGTCTAGGAGAAGTCCATGAGGTATATGCTGGGCTGTGAGGGATTAACTTACATAGCATGGTTAAAATCCTAAACTTAACCACATAGTTGTCAACTAGTAGTAAAAATTTGAATTTTAACCATGCTGTATAAATTTTGTAGAGATTTTTTTTAGGCTTAAAAGATTGACTTACACACTGCAATGGTAATTATACTCTAACTACAAATGAAGAAATCTGTGTGCAAACTGAGATTACTCATCAACAGACCAATCTGATTATTTCCCTATATCTAATTTTCAAAATAAATCAGCCACTCTACAGCTGGGTGGGTGGGGGCCAGTCGACAACTTCTCTTACCCATTTTTAACCTGCTATTATACATTTAGCTTAAACAGAAGACAATTTCTACTGATGATATTTTGAATATGGCTATCTTATATAACCTACAGTTTAATTACCTTTATTTTATCAATAAAAATATGAGCAGCTTTAATAAACCTAATTATTTAGTGTGGTCAGTACTCTTTAAAAAATACAAAATTTCTTTTAGTTTTTCAATGCTTTTCTATCATAAAATCACAAATTATTATTAGTCAAAAATAAACAAGTGTTCTGAGACGTTGCTTACGGGTTCGAAATACACTTGACAGCTGGTCACTTATGATGAACTGTTGTCGCTAGAGTGCTGGATTAGTTTGGTTGAGTTTCATGGCATATAAACCCTTGTAGGTTATTTAATGCCAAATCCAGTGCGTATATATGTGTGATTTGTATGCATGTAGTTTGTTGGTAACATTGTTTTTAAATAAAGTAGAGCTCATTTGTTTGCACACAGTTAAATGGTTTCAAGTATTGATATCTAAGACAAATAGTTTTATTTGTGCATGGTTAAAGTGTTTCAAATATTGCTATTTAATACTAATAATTCTATTTAATCTTAATCCCTTATAAAAATTAAAGGGTCCTATTTGACAGAGATGGAACCCCAACAGGTACTAGCAATTTGGTTTTCATTGAACATAAGAGTATTGGTAATTAAAGACTGGTGGCTCACTATCAGATGCAGTTTAATGTCATCATATTAAACTACATCTGATGGTGAGGTGTTAGGACACCCCAACTGCTTGATTCACCACTAGTATATATATGTATATATGATTGTATGCCTTTTATCTAAAATCCAACTAATTTGAGGTTCAAAGCTGTGCTCATCTTTTGATTGCTCCACTTTACCCTTGATACGTACCTTATATTGCTGAGTGTTAAGCAAGGAGGTATCAAGTACAATTTTTAAAGTCTTTGATATGATGCAACCTAGGATTGAACCCAGGTCTTCCAGACCATTGGCTAACACTCTACCCACTAAGCCAATGAGGGAATGGACCGAGCAAGTCAGTGTGTCTTGTTATCCTTTTCTTTTGGATTGGGAGGAAGAGGTCACCAGATTTAAGCCAATTCTATTGTTTGTCCTCTTTCCTTGAGATATTTTCTGTTGGGTTTTACAATTAAATTCTTAATGCTACCACTTTTTCAAGTTTGTAGTGAAACTAACTTTTGCGTATTGGTCACAGCAGACTTACGCACTCTTTTATACTCAAGGAAGAACAGCAACCATAGTGTTTGACATGCCAAACACCCTGCACAATCAAACAGGTTCTCCTTGAGTGTAAAGTTTTTTAATAACACCAGAAAGCACTATTTCCATGCAAATACCATGAAGGACTTATTTGAGAACGTTCACATGTATGATGTTTTGTTGTTCTTGAAAGAGACCGGGTTGTACCAGAAAATATAGACTTGGCTACAATCCTGAAAACACAACAAACTAATCAACTGAAAGCAAATTATTGCTGAATAGAAATACCATTATGTTTGCGCTAGTAGAAATAGAAGTGAGAAATAAATAAACTAAAAAAAAACTATCATCACTAAATAAACTAATATCATATAGAAATACTTGAAAATATTTACTCGTATGTGAGTAAATGAGTTGTTTGGTTTTAATATGGTATCATTAAATTATGTGTTTACAAACCATACATATGTGTAAACAGGCTTTGGCATTAACCTATAGAGGTTGATATGCCATTAAACCCAACTAACCAACCAACTTACATTTGGATATTTAAATATAACAAAAATGTAGAAAAATGTTTTAAAAAAGAATACATTTTTGGATAATAAATATTTTAAACAAATACAAAAGTATTGAAATTAAGGATGATTTTGTTTCTATGGAAATAAATAGTCATTTCTGTCAGAGTCACCCACCACCACCACACTCCTGCTTATATAAGAGCCTACTCAGAATATAATATTCTTTTCTTACATGGATATTTCTACTCCAAACAGTACAATTTATGACAATCAGGATGTCACATATCATTTTGTGGAGTTGTTCTTTATTTACAACTTGTCATGCTAATCTAATTCTCTACTCTTTACACAATGGGGTTATTAACCCATAAAGAAAATAGATAACAAGGACTTTAGTAAGGATTTTTCTTAATGAGACATCAATTAAGCTTTTGGCTCAGAATTATCTGCATTTTTTAATATTTTTAAATCAAATATGCTGAAAACCTTGTTTCAATGTTAGAACAATAAATAAAAATACAAGTTTGAGAATGTTTGGATACTCAATGAGATGACAGCTTTTGAAATACAATTAAAATGAATCTTTTTGATGATAATTCAAACTTAACACTTTTAGTGCATTGTCAAAACCAGAATGATCTTTTTGAACAAGACTATATATATATATATATATATATATATATATATACACACACACACACAAGACAGTATTTAATCCAGTAAATCTGGAGTTGGGAACAATTCCAAGCAGGACAATTAAAATATTCAAAAATAGAATATTAAACTTAAGTAATCCCAGTCAAGAGCTCAATGCAAATAAAGTCCACAGAGCAAATTATTTAAAGAAAAAAAAAACAAATTTTATATATCACAATTCTTTTTTTAAAATTTATTCACTGGCTTTGCAAATGATTTTGACAGAAATCCTATTCTTGTTCAGTGTATTTACATGTCATCATGTCAGTTAATTCAATGATTTAAGATTTGAATTAATAATCCATTACTAAGATCTTATACACTGACTTTGCATGTCAATTTCAGAGAAATTACATTTCTTGTTTAGTTCACTGACATGTCATCAAGTCATTTAATTAAAATCTTATATCAGTGAATTAATATTGTATTTCTGAAACAAAGGATTATTGGAGGAAGCTGCATTTTGATCTGGCATTCCCATGGTATGATGGAAAAGCAGCAAAGCCTGGTGGCACTGGAAGTAACTACTGGGGCATTCTGAGTTAGCGTTAATTATGTTTTTACCCTAAAAGCAAACTTTAACCCAGGGATATCTGATGAAGGCTTTGTTTACACACTGGTGATTTTTCTTTTTTGCCGCATGTGTATATAATATCATAATGTGCATGGGTGTGATAAAAAGTATGAAGACTATAGTATATTTAGACATCAAGTCAGAGTCAATTAAAAAAAAAGAAAATTTATGGAGCCAGTTTTCATAATCTTTTATCAATGTTTTTGGTTTGTTGATGTTTTATGGCATACCAACATTTGTGGACTATTTAATGTTCAATCATATATATATGATATTTTCAAGTGAATAGTTTTTCTTAAAGTTGTTAGAGATCATTTGTTTGCACACAATGAAATGGTTTCAGGTATTACTATTTAAGATTAGTAATTCTATTTATCAAATATTCCAATGTAATATAATTTGCACATAACAGTATTTGTCTACTGGACATTGTTCGCCAATGGCCCGGGAGACCTGGGTTCAATCCCAGGTCGAGTCATACCAAAGACTCAAAAAATGGTACTTGATGCCTCCTTGCTTAGCACTCAGCATTATAAGGTACGGATCAAGGGTAAAGTAGAGCAATCCAGGAAAGGAGTAGCGCCCTCCCCTACACATTGGTGTAGTAGCTATCGAAAAGGGAGCCTTCGGGTTACCCTCGACTATGGTCGCCAACTTTACTTACATAACAGTATGGTTTCAAATAGCTATTAATAATAATAATATTTAGTAAATGATTGAACAGTTCTAATTGACACATATATGAGACCTTAAAAGCTACCACCACTTCAAGACAGAGTGGACTTGGGAGAAATGACAATGAAAGAGTACTCCACATTCCCCAATTCATCATCAGATGCAGTTTAGCATCATTTCCAGGACACAAAATGCTTTTGGTGAAACACAGGATTGTTTAAGTGTAGCACTCTCTATACTAGCCAGTTCTAGATGCATATTTCCTAAACTGAAAAAGGCTTAGGGATATGGGGAGCTTTCAAAAAAATATAACATCAAAGCATTACAACATATCAAAAGCAGTTTCAGAGGCACTATGATCAATAGAAACTTTGCTGGAATAAATATGTTGTATATCAAGGGTGTTATTCATTCCTTAATCATTTCTCTCTTAGTAAATAAAACTTCAGTTTCTATATTTTGGAACATATCTTGTACATATATAGATCAGATCATTATTATAAGCATAAACTTAGGTGTGTATGTGTGCGTGTGTTACCAAAGAGTTCAGTTACTTTCTGAACACATTTTGTTCTTTGAGTTGTCCAGAAAGTAATATATGATGTTTATTTATTTCTTACATTGACATTTATACTAAGAACAAACAGATTACATATATCATAGAGTGATTCTTCATTTACAAGTAATAGTAATTTTCTAATTCATTACACTTTGGAGTTAATAAACCATGAAAAAAAATTGGACTTCCATCATGATCTTCCCCTCCACACATCTTTTCCCTGAGTGAACTTGGTGAATATCAAAAATTTTAACAATGTAGAATTAGGTTTCTAGTATGAAAAGACCCCCACACACACAGGGGTTATAAGTACTTAAATTTAAGTTAAACACTTGTATTGGTCAACTTTTGATTTATGCTCACAAAATTATTAACCAATAGAATTGATACTACTCATCCTCACCATCATGCTTGAATTTCACCTTACAAAATTTTTATTCGTGTAAAAGTTGACCCCACCCCACTATTTTTACCTAGGTGCTAAAAATCCAAAGTATACATTTGTATAGAGGAGGTTATGGTGCAATGGTTATAATTGTAAATAGTGAACATGGCAACCCTACTTCAAATCCTGGATAAAACTGTTTGCAGTTTTCATAATGCTAATACTCTTGAAAAAGGCATGTATCCAACTATTCTCCCTCAAGTTATGGATAAGGAGTAGGGCAGACTGGACAATTTAAACTGTGTATAGCAACAACTCTAGGAGAAGGAAAACTGAATTCAAACCTGTTAAACTCCACTTAGAAATTGACCTTAAGTCAAATCCTGCTAGTAGAGGAGGGATTGGGTATATATATATATATATAGATATAGATATAAAATATCTACCTACATATATAAAAGAAATCCTATTATTATTATGGGTATGAGTCATGAGTTTTTATCCTGTTTATTATAATTATTATCTCGTTTTATACTTGAAATTATATACTAACAACAGATAATCCAAAATATCTTTTTATCTAATAGGTGAACATCCTGGCTTGATATTTTCCTCTACATGTTTAAAAAAAATGTATCATTAATTTAAATACATAAAATATACATATTTACATACATCTATTCATAGTTATATAAATATATATGTATATTTATATGCAAGAGTAAGTAACCGGCTCCATTGGCCTAGTGGGTAGAGTGTTCGCCAATGGTCCAGGGTTTAATCCCAGGTCAAGTCATACTAAAGACTTTAAAAAAAAAAAAAAAAAGGTACTTGATACCTCCTTGCTTAACACTCAGCATTATAATGTATGTATCAAGGGTAAAGTGGATCAATCCAGGGAAAGGAGTAGCACCCTCACCAACACCTCAGTGTAGTAGCTATCGAAAAGGGAGCCTTGATTACAGTCACCAACTTTACTTACTTTATATTGGCATACATATACATATATAATGGAAGCAATCATGGTGTAATGGTTACCATAGTAGGAAATGAACACAATGACAAGAGTTCAAACCCTAGAAAAGATTGTTTACATTCCACAAAGCACCAGTTATTCTCCCTCCATCTATGGGTAAACAGTAGGCCAGATTAGTTTATTCTCCCTCCAGCTATGGGTAAATAGTAAGCCAGACTGACTCTTCAATCTTGGTATAGCAACTGATCTAAGAGAAGGAAAACTTAGAATGCAAACCTGTTAAACTTCATTCAAAATTGACCTTGTGTCACATACTGCTTATTTTGAGGGGTAGGTAAATATATATATATATATATATATATATATATATATACATACATATAATTTTTCATACATATATGTAAGTGGTGACTAGAGTCGAGGGCAACCAGAAGGCTCCCTTTTCAATAGCTACAACACTGAGGTGTAGGGGAGGGTGCTACTCCTTTCCCTGGATTGCTCCACTTTACCCTTGATACATACCTTATACTGCTGAGTGTTAAGCAAGGAGGTATTAAGAACCATTTTTAAAGTCTTTGGTATGACGCGACCTGGGATTGAACCCAGGTCTCCCAGTTCATTGGCGAACACTCTACCCTCTAGGCCAATGAGCCAGTTCATGCCTCTATATAATAAATATTCATACACACACACACACACACACACATATTCTTTTACAATAAACTTTTATTCCTTAATCAGCAAGTTCTATCTATTGTTGAAGCTTTCAAACAAGAAATGCCCAAACATTTTTGTTCCAGGCATTGAAAAGAACAAAAAGTAAAATGTTACTGCTTAAATAGAGAACCCTGTTTGCAAATAGAAAAAAAAAAAAAAAAATGAAAGAAAAAAAATTGTCTTATCTTTTCATGCTTTGTCTAGACATAAAAAGAATCAGAGCATTTTTATTGCTTAGCTCAAAACATGACAAATTGAAATTACTATACGTTCAATTGTACTGTGCTGAGATTCAAAGCAGAGTTATTGACTGTGGACGCAGGCTGTAAAGAATAAGACTAAGAGCATGTGTTCTGTGCCTTTTTATACAATAGCCACCCATAGGCATGTGATTGAATGTCCCAGATGCCTTGCACCAGGAGCTAAGCCCCACTATCCCCTCTCCAAACCTTTGTTTTTGCACGCACAAACAGGCTGGAGATGATGAACAAAAGGTGAAGCGTTTAGAGGTGCTTTGCAGTTTCACCTGATTTTAATCTGAACCACTGACATAATTTTTTTAATAATTTTTTTTTTAATGGGTTAGGGAAGGGCTTGCAGACACTGACATGTATGTAATGTATGTGGGGGGGGGCACAAGCTGGTAGGTTTGGAGATAGATGAGTAAGTGTGTACATGCCACTGTCTTTTTGACTGCCGGTGAAACACCAAGGGCAATGATAGGTGTGCTATAATTAAGCCTCTTCTTGGTCTTCTAGGCTTAAAAGAAAACAACTAAATAAACAAACAAAAAATTCTTTTATTTAAACAAATCAACAATTTCTACCTTCTGTCCAACCCTGCTTATTCTTCATTGCTTTTTAGAGTTTAGAAACAGGTGGCTTTCTTTTTATTTCTAAGCCGAAAAAAAAGTAATCCCTCATTTCAAAAGGAAAAAGTTAAAGATAAAAAGCAAAAGAGGATGACAGTTAGAAATAAATAAGAATGAAAAAAAGAGGGAGAGGTAAACAAAATAAAAAATCTAAAAGAAAGAAAATTACAGAAAGGCAATATTACATAATGCTTGGTCTGCAAACTCCAAATGAAATCAAAGATTGAATTTAATAAACCTTTTTTGTTTCTTCTTATAATTCAAGATATCAGAAACTCATCATTATATACAATAAATTATGTGTGTGTGTGTGTGTGTGTGTGTTGAGGTAAATCAATAAGTCAATAGCCAATGATGGCATTCAATAATCTTCTTCCTTAACAATGGCCTTAATTCAATGGTGAATATTAATCAAATAGACCAAAGTGAAAATTTCATCTCAAAGTTCACCTAAGAAGTACATGTGAAGCTAGACTTTATATATATATATATATATATATATATAAGCATCATGGAAATTGTAATCTAAATACATGTTTATATTACGATAAAAGAACAAAAGTAAAGATGGTAAAAACTGTGTGTAACACAAACAGAGGAAATAGGGGAGATGGTAAAGAAAAGAAAGTGATTATCCAAAAGTTCCAAGTAATTGATATTAAAAACAAAATCTAAAAGATATTAACAAAAGTCTGTTTTTTGAGACATTGCCCAAGATCCTCTTGGTGATTTTTCTTTCTTTGATACAATGCAACATCAACAAATGCCAAATGCACGACTCAACTTCAAAAAATAAAACATCCAAAAAGGATATAAATGGACTTGGAATATCTGTCATGAGTCACCTCAAAAGAAAATGAAGACAAAATTAATGAAGAGGGATTCAATGATCTCACAAAGAAAGACTTCTTTTCAAAATGTTTGACAAGAATCCAACCAACCTGAAAATTCCAGGATGAGAAATTTTGTCTCGGTAAAATATGCTCTTGGATATTTTCATAAGCCAATAAGGTTGATTTTATAGGCTTAAAATTTTAAAAGGGATTTTGAAGGTTTTAATGAGAATAGCTTTCATATCAAAATGGCTGACATATACAAGATGGCCGACATACACCCTTGAACTAAAAGGTATCAAAACGGCATATTTTAAAAACTTCATTTTTTTATGATTTATAAAGTAATTTTTAAGAAAGCTATATATTTTAGCATTTTTTCTTCTTTTTTTTATATTCTAATAATGTCTGTATTTTTTTAAAATGTCAACAACATTCTGTCATATTCAACATTTGAGTTTTGCAAGAGATAAGGATTTAGATGTGTCTTTGCCACAATATTTCCTTATTTCTTTTTTCTGTTTCCCTTCCTTCTTTAATCAGAGTGACATTGTTTTTCACCCCTCCCCTACCAAAAGAATATACTTATTATGACAGAGAGATAATAAAAAAAAAACAAACACAATCTTTACAAATGTTTAGATATTTTCTTTTTAATTTCTGCTTTTTTTATGTATTTTGTATGTACATCTTTTTATCTTTACCTTTTTTCTTTTTTCATTATTGTTATTTTTTTTTTGATTTGTACACTTTTTTCTTTTTTTCTGGAGGTAGGGATGGTTGTAAAGGGGGGGTTGTTGTTAAAGTTTTAGTGGCTTCTTTTGTAGTTGAAAGAAAAGGCCATGACAATCTGCTTTTCTGAGAAAAAAAAGAAACAGATGGAGAAAGAGAGAGAAAGAGAGAAATAAAGAGAACCATCATCCAATCTCTGAGCATCTTAGGTTCGATATCTCTTCATATGCAAATTTCATGAAAACAATGTATCATAAATCCACTGTATTGTCCCAAGGTGAGAGATTCTTTGACCTTATGATATAATATGGGCAGGTGGTACCCACTGCAATATGAGTAGAGGTAAAATTGGGCAAGAACAGAGGCCATAACAATACAAGTGATCTGGGAGGACATGAACAACAAAAAAAACACAAAGAACAAGAGAGGATGGCCACATTGTTGGTGGATTGCATGAGATTTTATAGATTTTATCCAATCTACAATAGACATCTTTGTTATATTGCTTTTTTTTTTAATCTTTAGTTTTTTTTTTCTTCTTTGTGTAATCTTCCTCCCCAAATAGTGTAACCTTCTATTACACAAAGCAGACAGAGTCATTCTGAGTTGAGATGTTGACGGGAGAAGAAGGTATTAATTGAAAAGCAACTGAATTTAAAGAGAGACAGCCATGAAAATCTGCATATCACATCCTGAGAACTTGTTTATTCTTGTAGAATATAAGAAAATCTATCAAAAAAAAAAAAAAAAGAAAATTGGAAAATGATAATTGAAGATAAAAAAACCATCAAAAAGAAGTAAGGATTGAAGCAAAAAAACAAAGAACAACGACAGAAGAAAACTACTTCAGTTTTTGCTTACAGGATATAATGGACTTTGAGAACAACTAAAATGTTTGGATTAAAATGTCACAGATGCTTTGCAAAAACAACACAATTCAACAGATAACAAATCTAATCAAGACATTATGGAAAATTAAAAGAAAAAAAAACTATGATTTAATATCTAGTCATCTTCATGTAATGAACAGCACAAATATAAAATATATACAAAAAGGGAAAAAAAACAACCTTTCGGGCAACTATCAAGTTCAAAGGGTTTGTATGAATTAATATATAACCCAATTGCGAAGATTAAAAAAAAAAAATATTGTTTAAAATTCTGAGATGAGCTCTTATCATAAATACATGTTCAGACAAGTATTATTTTCTGTGTAAGATCTATCAATACTTTTCAGAAAGGGATACGTTTTGACATTTTTCAAAGTCTGGAATTTTGAGAAGAGTCATTATCATCTTTTCTTGTGTTTTTTAAAACAAGGATGATGAAAACAACAAAAAAAAAAACATGTAGAATCATTATGCTCAAAAAGTTAACTTATATACTGGTATTTACAATCTGCATGTTTCAGAAGTTTCCCCAAAAAGATATAACCGGATATGTTATCTACAAGACAAAATGCAAATGATTGATATCATTCAAAAAAAAAAAAAAAAAAAAAAAAAAAATCAGACAGAAAATAATTAGTGTTAATCACTAAAAATATAGATGGAAAAAAAAAAAAAAACGAAACAAGAGAGATATAAGTTAGACCCTTATAGTCAATTTTCAAAGGAAAAAATAATTATGAAAAATGACCAAGAAAATTAACTCATATCTGTTCTTCATCCAATGTAAAGACTTGTCACAACTTGTTATTTCTGTTTGTAAAAACCAACACCCGAGTAATCAACTACTGAAGTCTTTGTACATTTTCATATTCAAGTGTAAACATGTCCACAAAACAAATGGATTTACCAGATGATAGGAAGGGCGTTTACCAATCGCCCTGGAGAGTTGATCATCATAGCAAAGCAGGTAAGCTCAGAGCTTGACTAAAATGTACCTTAATAGCAGAGGGAGCTTTCTCAAATAACAAATACCACTTTCCCCATACACAACCTTACAGCTACATCCTGCTTCTGAAACAGCAATGATTTACACACACAAGAAAAAATAGAAATATAAAATAAAGGAGGGAGGGAGAGAAAATAATAGACTGTCTAATAAAAAGAGTTACAGGTCTGTACACTTCAAATAACAAAGTTCCCCTCTTGGGAAAATTTAGAATAAAAGTTTGGTTGGTATTGTAACAAAACACTGACAACAAAATGCCCAAGATTTCTGAGTCAATACAAAAAAATCAATATATCAACTACTGAGTCAGATACTTATAAAATCTGAAATAGCTAAGAAATGAAAATCTATTTCTAATCATACAGGAAAAAGATTATAGCAAAGGAATTTTGTAAAATGTTTCTCACTTTCAAGTATTCTAAAATTTGTAAAATATAAAGAATGAGCTTGCAAATTAAAAAAACATCTTCGATAATTGAGGAATATATATATATATATATATATATATATATATATATATATATATGTTTGAGTAACGATTATTGATTACTTATCACTATATCTGAATCAAGTAATAATCCAAAGAAATTTTTTTAAAGACATAGTAGATGTATTTGGTTAATGAAGATATACAAAAAGAAATGAACACTTGAAATTAAAAGAGAAAACCAAAAAGAAAGAAAAAACTAACTAAAATCCCAAAACAAGGAAGAACCTGAAACCCTATAATTCAGTCCCCAGAAAAGGAGACTAAATTCGGAGAGATCTGGCCTGTTCGAGAGCCAAGCAGACTCTGAGCAAAATTCATGTAGGACTTACTCAGATGCTTCACAAACAGCAATCCCATGATTCCTCTTTGATTAAGCTCTGTTCTATGTTATTCCTGTCCATCATACATTAGTACTTTTCTTTCTTTCTCAATTACTCTTTTCTTTTCCCTTTCCTTTCTCCTTGCTTCTCTCTTTCATTTTTGACATAAAGCTTCTTGTACAAATAAAAACTGATTTATGATGAAGGGGGGGTTGAAATTGAATAGATAAATAACAAATGACAGGTGAGAATATCTCATTTGCACCTTTTGTTTTTTTTTGTAATTTTTTTTTTTTTAATAGATTTTTTTTATTTATCTTTTTTTTATTTTTTTGTTAATTTTTGTGTTTTATTAGTTGTCTTTTAGAATATCACATGTTGGGCATTATTAGACCAGTCTACCCCACAAAGCTAACATTGTCAACACAATAAACAGTAAAACAGATGCCTCGCATTTTCTTAGCTATTATCATAATTATTATCAGTGCTGTTGGTATTATTCTCTTTGTTTAAACTTAGGGATCAAACTTTTTAGTTTGTTGTTGAGCCTCACTTACACACAAAACATACAGATGATCTTTTTCTGCATTTCCCCAGAAATAAAAATAAGAATTAAAAAAAAAAAAAAGAAAAAAAATGCCCCTAACAATTGTTGTCACCTTTCATTTGAGTCGATGGTAATTGACAAAGAATCAGTGTGGATTATCATTTGTGATAACTCCCCTTGTTTCATGAATGCCTTAGATCAGTTAGGATTTGACAATTGTCAACAACCCCACCAAACACCCCCAATAACAGACCCACCATTATGATGATTATTATTCTCACACCTCCTCTTTAAACCCTGGACTGTCACCTGAGTTGCCCAGCTGGAGATTGATCATCATCTTATCTTTCTCTAAACTTAATGGCAAGACAGTGGCCTTCTCTTGGTCTCTCAATCCAAAACAGGTGTTTCATCTTACCTACTGTCTTTAGCAAATGGGATGGGGGTGATGTTAAATGACTCTGGCATTGGCGTTATCTCTTCTTGGTTTAGATGTTACTTTATGCATAACCTTGTGTCTTTTTTCTTTTTTGGGGGGGTGGGGAAGAGGGGAATGAAGTAGATCTTTTTTTTCCTTAATTTTAATACAATGATATACAAATGAAATCAAAGTTTCTTCAATTTAAAAGGAATAGAGAAAAATAAAGTTTGTGTGTGTGTATTTATCCAACCTTTCAGCTACAGGCAGGATGTGACACAAGGTCAATTTTTAAGTGAAGCATTTCTAGTTAAAATTTCTAACTAAAGCTAAAGAACCAAGTCTGTCCAAGTATTTATCCATTGCCGAGGGAAGAAAAGATGGATTAATGTCTTTCCTATGGGTATTAGTAAAAAGTGGTATGCAAACAGCTTTTTTTAGGATTTGAACTTAGGCTGTTGATTCCATTTCCAACAACAATAACCATTATGATAAGTGCACCAAACGGTCTGGGAGACCTGGGTTCAATCCCAGGTCATGTCATGCCAAAGACTTTAAAAATGGTACTTGATATCTCCTTACTTAAGACTCAGCAATATAAGGTATGTATCAAGGGTAAAGTGGAGCAATCCTGGGAAAGGAGTAGAACCCTCCCCTACACCTCGGTGTAGTAGCTATTGAAAAGGGAGCCTTCTGGTCGCCCTTGACTCTGGTCGCCTTCGAAAGAATTGAGCACTCTGGTAGCCGATAGTGTATAAAAATGTAAACAAACGGACGCTGCTGCTGCTACACAAATACCTTAAAAATTCCCTTAGCCAACATGGTACTCTTGCTGGTTGAGCGGTCTGAGACTTAGTCTAACGTAAAGTTGGTTGGGTCTAGCCACACTGAAGAGTTCTGATAGAATGAAACTGTCTGTGGATGACTATATATATATATATATATATATATATATATATATATATATATATATATATATATATATATATATACACACACACACACACACACACACACACACACACGTGAGCAAAAGTTATCAGACAAATAGGAATATCTCTTTGGAGTTATTTTTTTATTGTACACAACTAGTTTTCAGCTTAGGTCATTGTTAGAGCAGTTTTTAAACAAAGTTCATATACTACAAAAGAGATAAAAATTAACTGGTAATGTAACATATCCATTCATTAAATAAAAATGATTTCTTGGTACCCAAGTGTCTTTAACTAACACCATTCAGTAAACTCTCCACTTGAAAGATATTTGTGAAGCATGAGTGATGGCAGTTCAGATTATCTGTAACTGTTTTTGTCAGTTATTCAACTAAAGCATTTGTTTAAGTGTTCACATATGTCAAACCACATCTGTCCTTCCAACTAAATACCCCTTATGCTTGTATGTGTAACAATGACCAAGCAAAAGGCACATCATAGAGAACATTTTTATGAGAGCAATACAATTAAATTGATCTAACTTAGAGAATAAAGCTATTTCAAGTTGAGTGTATATTTGAATGATAATTTTTTGGGGTGGGTGGGGTGGGGTCTGTATTCATGTTGAACATTATTTTTTAAATCATTCCAGTTCTCTAAATAATGAAGATGATAAAACATTTTCTCATAAGAAAAAGAAATAACAATAAAAATTCTTTTTTGTTTTCTTTATTCTATACTCAAGAGAATCAAGTGTCAACATCTTATTTATGGTCACAAAAATCACTAATGCATAGAATTAATTCTCGAAAGCCAAAAAAAATTCTTCCAATTATGTTTAAATTAAAACCTTACTGAGTTATTATTCATGTATAAGTCGATCCCTAAATTTTTTGCCTCGAATTTAAATTCAACCTATACATGAGTATATATGATACATATATGGTAATTTTTAATTCTAATTGATTGTTTTTAACAGAATGTCTACCTACTTAGAGTTATTCTATACCGAGAGGTTAGAGAATAATATTTATTGCACATGCATGTTTACATTTTTTGTGCCGTTATTTCTTAAGACTGGCTCATTGGCCTAGTGGGTAGAGTGTTTGCCACTGGTTCGGGAGACCTGAGTTTAATCCTAGGTCACATCATACCAAAGACTTTAAAAATGGTACTTGATACCTCCTTGCTTAGCACTCAGCAATATAAGGTACAAATCAAAGGTAAAGTGGAGCAATCCAGTGAAAGGAGTAATGCCCTCTCCTACACCTCGGTGTAGTAGCTATAGAAAAGAGAGCCTTCAGGTCGCTTTCGACTAAGGCCATCAACTTTACTTTTTTTATTTCTTAAGAGTTTGTTTTTTGTTTTTGGCACATAGTTATATGATATCAAGTATACCGATCAAAGAGAACAATTTGACCTATAACAGGTATTACCACTCCTGGTCAGAGTGGACATGAGAGTAAAGGCAGACTTTAATCGAGAAAAAGCTGTAGCAACGATATGGAAAGCATTTTGGGATTTGGATTAGTAATTCTAATTTCTTTTCAAGAATTTGCATACACAATCTTTCAAAAAATTATTTTCTACATCATAATTTTTGCATTTTAGCATAACTTCAAAGATGGCATTTCTTAGTGAGATTTCTGTTAGCACAATTAAGTTAAAATGCTCTTAGTGTATGAAGCAAATTGTATTAAAAAAAATAATGGGTTTATCTGAACTCCTACCAGACAAAATTTGACACAAAATCATTTTAATGTTTGGAACTATGCAAGAATCAAGACTCTTCTGTGGCCATTACAAAAAATACTTGATCTTCTAGACATTCCCTTTTGGGGCAACTCAGGCTCCAAGCAATAAACTTGGGTCTGTTAAGCAGGTACTATTTGGGAGGAAGGCTTCCTGGAACAAGGTCATCAACTTAATATCACCCACCTGGTGTTTGCACCACGTGGGTTTCTGGAAGCCAGAGTTTTGCATTTTAATAGAAATAAAAGTGTAGGAGGGTTGAATTTCTGCTCACTCTTATCACAATTTCCCAAGGCAGATAATTATGAAATGATAATGATAGAGTACTTCCCTTTATTTATCTATTTAAACTTTTAAAAATTGGATTTGACAAGAGACTGTGCTTAATGATTTTTGAAAGCAGCTTCTAAGTGAATTCATAATAAGGAAGAGGTGAATAATAGACACAGTATTTAATTAATCATCAAAACAATAAATATTATTAATTGATGTTTTTTATAATGTGCAGTTATGTTTACTAAGATGATTACTTAGATGAACTTTGTTCCCTAAACTTATTACTTCAGTTGTACCCATCATATTGAATATATATATATATGACCAACCCCACTGCAAGAGCAGGATGCAACATAAGAACAATTTTAAGTGAGGTTTAACAGGCTTTTTCTTTCTAGACTGATTGCCATACCAAATTTAAAGAGCTCAGTCTGCCCGACTATTTACCCATAGCTGGAGAGAGAATAGTTGGATTCATACCTTTCCCCAGGGTATTAGCACTTTGTGAAATGTAAGCAGTCTTGTCCAGGATTTGAACTTGGATCAGTAACCATTACCCAACAAGCACTTCTATATAGAAGATATAGTGCAACTTCGTATTTACTTCTTAAACCTCTTTCCATAAAATCAAACAAAATGACAGAGCACAAGGATCACTAAATTCCCTCACCATAAACAAATCTCTGGTTAGAACAGGTGATTATGTGACAACTAAAAAATTCTATAGAGAAATATCTTCTTTTATCCACCTCTTTACAAAAGACAATTTGGCTTACAGTTGCCATTCACATGTACATGTAGCTAGAGATAGAAATTGTCCAGTTCTGGCAACATTTTACTTTTGAGGATACCTTAGACATGGCGAAATTTAAAATATGATGACTGTATTCCTTGGGGAGGGGTAAGACCCCTTCCTCCAAAGGAGTTTTCAGGGTATGACACTATACTTGATTTGATCGTAAGGCTTCAATTCTGGCGATCTGGAAAGTACAAAGTACTTCTATATTGTCATTACTCTCAGGACCATTCTGACTCCCAGAGTGGCAGTAATTGTTAGAGTCCCTTCTAGGGATCAAATAGATGTCTTTAAAAATTATTCCTATTAAATAGAACTAAGAAGAGAAAAAAAAAAAACAGTCTTTAAAAAAAAAAAAAAAAAAAAAAAACATAAAAAAATGTAAATATGAACAATTCCTAACCTCTAGATATAAGATAACCCAAAATAGCAGGAGTTCCAGACTAACTTTTTTCAACACTGTCCCAATAACTGTCTTGAAAAATAATTTTATCTTGAAACATTTTTATCATTCAGGGTTTTCGGACTATTGTCTTCATCTTTGTTATTTCCACAACATTTCAGCCAATATGTCCTCCGGCTCTCTTCAGGTGTTTGTCGAACTTGGGAACCTTCATGGAACTTCAAACTATGTCCTTTATTGAATCCACGGGGGTCGCCTGTTCTGATTCCATTAACCATAACCAGGTACAAGTGTTAAGTATTCATGTATTGTTACTCGCCTGCAGTCATTGCCCAGTCGGCTGGGGCTGTAGAATACACCGACTGCTTCTCTGCAGAGGGATAAGACCCCCCCCAACGAGTGTCCTGGATATGACACTAAACAATCTGATGGTGAGGTTCCAGCAATGCTGGAGCTTTGGGGAATGCGGAGTACCCCTTCATTGCCATCGCTCCCAGGTCCACTCTGGCCTGGAGTGGTAGCACCTGATAAGGGTCCTATCTATGGGTTAAATAGAACTACGTGCTTCTTTCACTATACTGATTTTTGCATTTAAACTGTGTATTTATGCTAAACTGAATTGTTTAAAATTTTAAAAAAATTAAAAATTGGAACTGCGTACTAGTGCTGAACTGATTTGCTCGAAATAGAACTGTTTTTGACGTCTAAACTGTACTTATGCTGAACTGAATTATCTGAAATAAAACTGTCTGACATTTAAATCTGTATTGCCCAGTCGGCTGGGGCTGTAGAATACACTGACTGCACCTCTGCAGAGGGGTAAGACCCCCCCCGCAACGAGTGTCCTGTATATGACACTAAACAATCTGATGGTGAGGTTCCAGCAATGCTGGAGCTTTGGGGAATGCGGAGTACCCCTTCATTGCCATTGCTCCCAGGTCCACTCTGGCCCGGAGTGGTAGCACCTGATAGGGCCCTATCTATGGGTTAAATAGAACTAACAGCATACTTATGCTAAAATGAATTGAGTAAACTAAATTGCTTGAAATAGAAATGTTTTTGACAATTAAACCGTACTTACATTTAAACTGCGTGCTTATGCTTAACTGAATTATTTCAAATAGAACTGTTTTTCGACATTAAAACTGTTTTTACACTTAACTGAATTATTACATATAACTGCTTGAATAGTTTGAAATGGAAATGTTTTTGACAATTAAAATGTGTGCTTATGCTAAACTGAACTGTTTTCAATAGAAAAGATTATTTACATAAAAATGGATTTGGCATTAAATAACCTAGAAAGGTTGATATGCCATAAAACCAAACAAACCAAACCAAACCAAACCATCGCCTGCAGTCAGGATTGAACCTGCAACCTCCAGATGATTGTCTCCTTACAAGCTTAGGGAACCAATGCCTATAACCATTACACCATGTGTCCAAAAATCCTTAATGATAGAAATCATCAAGCTTCGTCTCAGAAATTTAGACAACTAATATCTTGAAACAGTTTTGAACTTTCCCCAAAATCAAAATGTTTTTCTTGACTTTGTTATTGTCTATAATCATTAGTGCATGTTAAAAACACCATTAAAATGTTTAGGAAATAATATTTATTTTGGTCTGTTTAGTTGTGATATTGTGGTCTCTGTCTCTTTTTTATTTGTTTATCAATTTTGTCAAAAAAGTGTAGTAGTTTACAGTATTGTTCCTAGCTCACTAGTGTGATTGTTTTATTATCATGCAAAGTTCAGTTTTTCCCACTCTTCAGCTAAAAAAGGTCCAAGTGGTACAATCTTTTAAAGAGTTCGAGGGAAACAGTTTCAGACATGAATTGAAATCTGTTCAACAGTTCTACAAAAAAAAGTAAAAAAGAAAACAACAAAAACAAAAAAACAGTAAAATTAGATGTAGAAGTTTGTGTTGTCATCTTTTCTTACCCCAAGTTCTGTGTATCAAAAAAAAAAAAATATATAGTCACTTGGATTTTGCTGAATCTTTTTAAGACAAACTTATTCTTTTATCACAAGCCACTTAGTTTCAGATTAAAAAGCAGGGCAGACAGCTGTTTCAGCACAGTACTGTCAACCTGTTTACCAATTGTTAAAAAAATAAAAATTTCACAGATTTGGCCAAATTTGAAAAAATCTTAAAATCCCTCCAAAAGGATATAGAAATCTGCAGAAATATTTTAATATCTAAAAGTTAGTTATACTTATTTTAATTTTTTTTTTAATTAACTCTCACATGGGGGTATCCCTGATGAGAGGGTTCAATGTCCTCAATGAATATTCTTGTGATCCTGGATAAGGACACCATTAATCTGAAGTCCTGCTAGATGGGTTGATATACCATTAAAATCAATCAATCAGACATGAGGGATTGATTCTAATCTTACTCAGTGAAATATAATGAGGTAGGTACAACTTGGGAATTGGCCTCGAGAAGTGGGCTTTTCTGAACTTCCAGCTCCTAAAGGTAAAAGCAATTGTGGTTGTTAAGAGTTTCAATTCGTGTGTGTGTGTGTGTGTGTGTGTATTCAAACAGCCTTTGTTAAAGACAAAGGAATATTTTTTCTTTATGATTTTCAAGTTAAGACATTGATTGTTTGAATCAACCATAAAAAAACTTCCGAATAAATAAAACTCACATCAAACAAACAACCGCCACAAACAATAGTTCCCCTAAGGACAACCAGTGACATGGTTGAAAATGCTTGGGTAAAAAATTTGGGACCCTTTGTTTATCATCTTGATCCCGATGTACAAAAAAAAAGAAGACTTGAACATTTACACTTAAAAATGATAAAAAAATATTACATCGTCTTTAACAATGTCTGTTTGAATAATAAACCCTGGAGAAAAATATAAGACCACACTCAGAAATGAAAAAAAAGATATTGTTTACAATTTCTACATTATGAAAATCAGATATATGAAAGATAAAGCATAAAGACAATTAAATTTAAAATGGGGGTGTCCTCGTGGTTTAATGGTTAAATCGATGGACTGCGGAATCGTAGTACGCGAGTTCGTACTCCAGTTGCGCTATTACGTTCACTTTCAGATAAATACCCTCGGGAAAGGTATGAAACCCCTTATCCTCCCAGCTATGGGTTAAATAGTACCACTACTGTTCTTCTAGGAGAATGGCTTTGGCATTAAATAACCTAAAAAGAGTTGATATGCCATTAAACAAAGAAACCAAACCAACCTAAAGTTAAAATAGGAAATTTTAATTCATTTTTTATATGTATATTATCATTTATGCTCAATTTTAGAATTTTGTTTTAACATAAATATAAGACCAATGAGCAGAACTATAAAATATAAAGGCAAATTTTTTATTCAATTTTTTGTTGATCCGCCGTTAGCTATGATAACCTCAAAAATTCGGCTAGGCATACTATCAACTAGTTTCTGAAGTTGAACCAAAGGTATTTTTTCCCATGCGTCTAAGATTACTTTTTGAGTTCAGAAATTGCTGAGTACTGTCGACCTCTTTCATAATCTTTTGCAACAATCAATCCCCACAAATTTTCTATAGAACTGAGGTCTGGAGAGTACACTAGGTGGTCAAGAAGTCTTATTTTTTGTTCAAGCAAGTATATGTTTGTTATTGATGCATTGTGGATAGCAGTATTATCTTGCTGAAAAATCCATTCTTCTCCACATAGAAAATGCTCTTCTTGTGCAAGAGATAAATCATTTAGCATCTTCACATAATCAGCTGCTTTTTGTCAACCACTGACAAATTGTAGTTTAAGTTTGCCTGAAGAAGAGAAGAAACCCCAGATCATAAGAGATCCTCCTCCTCTATAGCTTGTTCAGTAATTCGCTAAAGGAAAATTTTTTGTGCCAATACTTTTGAAAGCCATTTAAACAGTCTAAATCGAATTTCTTTTCATTCAAGAAAACAACTTTTCGCCATTCTTTAGCACTCATGGTTTGATATTATTGACAAGCATATTTAAGTCGTTTCTCTTTGTGCTTCACAGTTAACTTTGGATGATGAATTCTTTTCTTATGTTTAATTTTTTCATTGTTTAAATGCCTTCTAATTGTTCAGGTACTGCAAGGAACATCCACTAGAGATTTCTATATTTTTGATGTTCCTGAATTTTTTTTTTCTAGAATAGTGGTGATAATTTTTCTGGCTTGCTAGTTGGTTTTCTTGTTCCATAATTATTTGGACTTTTCAAGTAATAGCAGATAATGGTTTTACTGCATCCTAGGGCCTTCAAAATTTCTCTCTGAGATTTTCCAACTCTTTTTAGAGCTGTAATCTCATCTTTCTCAAATTCAGATAACTTAGTTCGTTCAGCCATTTATGTTTTTAACATTTTAAGTATTACAGTTTTAATAGCTTTTATATTATGTAGACGATATATAATACATTTTAAAATTAGATTAAGTCCTTTTTCCTTTAGTTTTTATTGGTGGTCTTAAATTTATATAAAAAAAAAATCTTTTTAATTCAGCATAAATGCTAATATACATATAAAAAAATTAACTGAAATTTCTTCCCATTTTAGATTTAAATGTCTCCTAACCTTATCTGTTATATATCTGATTTTCATAATTTAAAAGTTCTAAATATCTTTTTCTTCCTTTTTTAGGGCACTCTTATATATTTCTTGATGGGGGTGTATATATATAAACTGGGCCATTGGCATAATGGTTAGAATGTTCACCAAGGATCAGGGAGACTGAGGTTCAGTTGTAGGTCGAGTCAT
Source organism: Sepioteuthis lessoniana (assembly GCA_963585895.1). Lineage (NCBI taxonomy): Eukaryota > Metazoa > Mollusca > Cephalopoda > Myopsida > Loliginidae > Sepioteuthis > Sepioteuthis lessoniana. The sequence goes on from CAUZXS010001513.1 coordinate 49,171, forward strand.
ACCAAAGACTCAAAAAATGGTACTTGATTCTACCTTGCTTAACACTCAGCATTATAAGGTACGGATCAAGGGTAAAGTCGAGCAATCAGGGGAATGGAGTAGCACCCTCCCATACACCTCTGTGTGGTAGCTATTGAAAAGGGAGTCTTCAGGTCACCCTGGATTACAGTCGGCAACTATATATATATATATATATATATGATACACTGACAAATTTACATCCGGTTAAAACAACGCGCTGCGTATGTACCTTCACTTACATACACACATTAATATGCAAATATAACCCACACAAGCATACGCACACACCAACACACACACTTACAATCACATGTAAAGATTCCTACAAAATCCCAATGGTTTTTTGACTGTATTTTTTCGATTTTCAATTCATTTCATTTTCTGCCTGATGATTGTTGTTTTGCAAAAAACATGAAATCCAGGGGTCGCAGTCTAAATTCTATGAATTAAATATATATGTCTAATATATATCTATTATTATTATAAATTATATATATATATATATATATATATATATATATATATATATATATATTACACACACACAGAGAATGTGATGGGTAAACCGTTGCCATTTTAAATTAAATTGATTTCCCACATGTACTTTGTTTCAGGTCTTATCTACCATGCAGTTAACTAGAGTCAGCTGTGCACTATCAATGGGAAAAGCAGGTCCATGATACAATTCACTCCTCCAGAAATTTGGAAATGGAAAGTTGTATTAGTTGGCACTCACACAGAAAATCAAACATCTAGTCCCCATCAGAGTGTTTGGGGGTGATTACTAGCAATGATGATGTCATACTTCCATTCATCTTCCGACATGGCGTCAAAATCAACACAGAGGCTTACATCAAGTGTCAGGAAGAAGTGATGCAGCTCTAAATCAAGAGGGTGGCTGCTGAAAGACTACATCTGGCAACAGGACTCTGCACTATGCCACACAAGTAGGAAAACACAGTATTGGTTTTAAGAAAACTTCAGCAACCATATCACCTTCAACATCTGACCATGTAACTCCCCAGATTGCAATTCTCTTGATTATTATGTCTAAGGCACAGTCAAGTAAGAGATTCACAAAATAGTGCAACACGAAAGATAAACTAAAGACAAGGATAATGGCAGCATTTACTAAATTTAATAAGAAGACTGTCTGAAAGACTTGCAGGAGATTCCAGAGTTGTCAAGAGACTACGGTTGAAGCAAATGATAATTTCTTTGAATAAATTTAATCTATAGTATTCTAAGATACGTGGTGCATTCAATAAATTTCAGACTTTTTTGTACAGGCATTTAAAATTGTCATAGACTCTTGAAAATTCAATATGTTATTGATACACATCTTATATGATGACTGACCAATTTTTATGATTTCAGGTTCAAATGAACAACTACAACAGCAATTGGAATACACCCTACTAAAGTCTGATTGGCACAGCTGGTGAATTTCAAAAATGCAATCTGGATGTGAGGACACTTAAGAATGATATGCAATAAAATTCTGTTTTAAACTTGCAAAAAATGATGCCACAGAAACGTATGGAATACTTCAGACTGCTTTTTGACCATCTTGCATGTATCAAGCATCAGTTTTTGAGTGGCATAAGAGATTCAAGGAAGGCAGGGAGTCTGTGAGGGATAAGAGGTGTGGGAGGAGTAAGGAAGTCCATACATCAGAGTTGATTGGCCAAAGGGTTAGGGTTAGGGTTACCATGTTGAGGTTTTAAGGGAGTTCAGGAAGAGATTCCATCAAAAGAGGCCAGCAGTCTTCAAATTGGGTCAGTGGCATTTCCACCAGGACACAACTCCATCCTTTTCACAGACTATTTGACCAAGATGGGCATCAAGACAGTTCCTCATCCTTCCTATAGTCCAGACTTTGCTCCCTATGACTTTTGGTTATTCCCGAAGCTCAGAGACTGTCGTTATGAGACAATTGAGGAGATGAAAGAGGCTGTGACGAAGGTCATTGCCACACGCGCACACAAGAGGACTTCCATGGGGCCTTCTAGAAGTTGTTGGAATGGTACAACAAATGCATTGTATCTGGAGGAGATTACTTCGAAGGGGACTAGAGTTTCATGTGTGTACTATCAATAAAAGTGCCCATACGAAAAAAAGTCTGGAAACTTATTTAATGATCCTCATATTTCCATGTAATTTTGGTAAATATATCTGATAAAGTGAGATGTCAGTGTATAATTTAAATTATAGTTTCCAAATCACATCCTTTCTGTGTGTGTGTGTGTGTGTGTGTGTGTGTGAAGAAGTGAATTGAATCCAACAGAATGTATGTAGAAAATGGAAAAAAATGGAAGAAAGATATGTTTGATGGTTCCGTTATTGTGCAAATGCATTTTGACTTCAAGGTTTTGTCTGAATACAAAAATATTTTATCAAAATTCTTTTTGTATGAGAAATAACTAAAACAGATAAATGTTTTTTTCATTCAGTTGAAAGTCTTCATCAGGGCTTGTAGATGTTATTCCATTTTTCACATAACATTTACAAGCTCTGATGAAGACTTCCAAGTGAATTCCCTCCCCAAAAATAAAGGAACCACAAAAAATCTTTTTTTTCTGTTTTTACTTTTTTCTCCACACACACACACACACACGTGTAACTGACAAATCATCAAAAACCATTTTTCTTAATTCAAAGCAAGATAAAACCTCAAATGAGACTATTAAAAACAAAGTTTCATAGGATGATTTTATTTTTAATACATGAAACATCATAAAACATTAATACATGAAACTTGGTCTTAAAACAATTAAGAAAAATGGTTTTTGATGATTTGTCTGTTCACACACACACACACACATACATACATACACACGTGTGTGTGTGTGTGAACAGACAAATCATCAAAAACCATTTTTCTTAATTCAAAGCCAGATAAAACCTCAAATGAGACTGATAAAAACAAAGTTTCATCAGATGATTGTATTTTTAATACATGAAACATCATAAAACACTAATACATGAAACATAGTCATAAAACATACAAAAAGAAGGATGATATTAATTTCTTTCTATCTTAAAAAACAATAAAAAAAAAGAAAAGAAAAATCAGCCACAGAGCTCAAACCAAACTTACTTAAAGGCAAAAATACTTACAACATTGCAACTTTTAACAATAGAACATTAAATACTCCACCTGCAGCCAACAAGAATATTTGATATATGTGTACAGGAACATAGATATTACCATAGTGAACGAGAACTAGAATACCATGAATCTGGTAATGAATGGACTTTTGTATTAGCATTTGTTGATGCTGCCATTGAAGGTGTGGGAATACTTCTCAGTCAACCGCTACTCAAAAATCACCTCACTAATATAAGTGAGGAAATGGAGAGCATTACCTATAAGGAGCTATCATCCCTAGTTCTATACATTTCTAAACAGGAAATTCTGATCAACGGTGGAGACATAGATGCTGAAATAGACAAAGACAAAAATGATAGATACTATTTCCACAGCTTTCCAAACAGAAATGGTGAACATGAAGTAGATTTTTATCTCAATTACAAGTTTGTATGCTTAAACACCAAATTTCAGAAAAGGAAGAAAAAACTATGGACTTATGCCAACTAAAATAACTTTAAAGTATAGCAAGATTTGTATTTTAATTGGAATCATTTTGAGATAAGGCTTCTTAATCTGAGCATTAATTTTTATTTATTGCGGACTTTTTGTCCTCATCTTGGTAGTTTTTTTGTGTTGTTTCTTCTTTCACTACGTTTCGGCCAAATTTCACCTCTGGCCTTCTTCAGAGGTGAAATTTGGCCGAAACGTAGTGAAAGAAGAAACAACACAAAAAAACTACCAAGATGAGGACAAAAAGTCCGCAATAAATAAAAATTAATGCTCAGATATAGCAAGATTATACATTTATAAACAAGAAGTGGATAAACAATGCAATGAATTGTGACGCACACTTCTCTTTTGAAGAAGTACCTTCTGATCCTCGGAAAAGATTCGCTTGAGTCTAAAAAAAATTAGCAGCAAAAAGGTAAATCTAAACGATATAGCTGGTCCACACTTGTAAATCCTGATATATGCAATCATTATTTAGTAACAGTTAGTTTGGTACTCTTCAAGAGATATCTGAAAGACTTACACCAAATGATTAAAATGGAAACTCTCACTGCCGATTTAGAAGCAGCAACTCGGCGCATACCAACCAAACTAAGAACCAAATGTAGAGTTCCCTGGGAGTCAGTAGCAGCTAGTGAAAAATAAGATGATATGAAAAAAAAAAAAAAGAAAAAAAAAAGGATCCTTAATAAAAGAAATCAAATAAATGCTAATGTTCAGAAACTTAAGAAAGCATAGAGAACTAATTAAAACATACCAAAAAAGAACCACTAGAATACATCCAAGATCAAATCAATAAAATCAGAAATTCGATAGAAGATACAATCTTAATTAGAATGTGTGGAATGGAAAAGACAGCTAACCTTGTACGGGAAAGTGAGCATGCAAAATGAAGAGAGAAAAACATGGCCGCTCTGACATCTCAATTTAATGTTGCATGGTCTTGAGCGATGAGAATTTGTAGGAGTGGTTTATGAAAATTTTTTTTTCTTTAAAGCATAAAAAGCACCATTCAAGACAGAAAGACGTTTTCAGTGATGACAGTGTTTTTGTTAGTCAGGCAGTAGACACAGAAGTCAGTAACTGATTGTTAGTAATCAATTTCTGACCAGTTCAAGTACAGTATGGCAGGCAGTAAATGAAGTTAGCAGTAAGAAAAGCGTTTTGAAATCAAAACTAAAAGCTGACAGTCAAGAAAAAAGACTTCAGAAGTGAAAAGAACACTTAAAGAATCTGCTTGGAAACCCTCCTGAAATCTTAGACAATTTTACTAAAGAAATTATTCATGGCCAACAAAACATCAAACTGGAACACTTTGTGGAGGACGAATTTGACAGTTCTAAATACAATCAAAAGCATAAAAGCTGCAGGCCTCAATGAAATACCTCTTGAAGAATGGGAGACAAAGAAATTTGATGGCATACTTCTTTGATTATGAAACACTGTGTATAAACAAAATATAATAGAGAAAGGGGCAAAAGCCTACATACTCCCCTTCCTAAAGAAAGGCAACCATGAAATCATTAATTACAGAGGCATATCTCTTACCACTATAGCTGTTAAGATATAGAATACCCAGCTTTTCAATTGTAACTGAGCTGAATTGAGAAAATTCTTATGGAAAATCAGAAAGGTTTCAGAGAAACTGATCCACAACTTCTCAGATTCTGGCTATTAGGCATATCATCAAAAAAAAAAAAAAAAAAAAAAAACTTGAGGCGACACTATTGTTTGTAAATTTCTCCAAGGCATTTGATTCCATACAGAGGAAAGATGGAGTAAATGCATGGAGCATATGACCTCCTCAAAGAAACTGTTATTGCTATGATAATGTTCTACAAATGTACAAAAGCAATGGTTTACACACCCGATGGTCAAACTGATTTTTTCAACTATGTTACTGATGTTTTGCACAGACATAAGTAAAGTTGGTGACTTTAGTTGAGAATGACCTGAAGGCTCCCATTTCAGTAGCTACTACACCAAGATGTAGGGCGCTACTCCTTTCACTGGATTGCTCCACACCTTATAATGCTGAGTGTTAAGCAAGGAGGGATCAATTACCATTTTTTGAGTCTTTGGTATGACTCAACCTGATATTGAAGCCAGATCTATCAGGGCATTGGTGAACACTAAAACCATTATG
>CAUZXS010001514.1:0-35000 GCA_963585895.1 Sepioteuthis lessoniana
GGCGGTCGAAGAGTCTCTCTCCGATCAATTGGCTGGTCACGGCAATACTCCATTTTGGCCCTGATTTGGGCTAGACGAGCGGTCGAAGAGTCTCTCTCCGATCAATTGGCTGGTCACGGCAATACTCCATTTTGGCCCTGATTTGGGCTAGACGGGCGGTCGAAGAGTCTCTCTCTGATCAATTGGCTGGTCACGGCAATACTCCATTTTGGCTCTGATTTGGGCTAGACGGGCGGTCGAAGAGTCTCTCTCCGATCAATTGGCTGGTCACGGCAATACTCCATTTTGGCTCTGATTTGGGCTAGACGGGCGGTCGAAGAGTCTCTCTCCGATCAATTGGCTTGGTCACGGCAATACTCCATTTTGGCCCTGATTTGGGCTAGACGGGCGGTCGAAGAGTCTCTCTCCGATCAATTGGCTGGTCAGGGCAATACTCCATTTTGGCTCTGATTGGGGCTAGACGGGCGGTCGAAGAGTCTCTCTCCGATCAATTGGCTGGTCACGGCAATACTCCATTTTGGCTCTGATTTTGGCTAGACGGGCGGTCGAAGAGTCTCTCTCCGATCAATTGGCTGGTCACGGCAATACTCCATTTTGGCCCTGATTTGGGCTAGACGGGCGGTTCGAAGAGTCTCTCTCCGATCAATTGGCTGGTCACGGCAATACTCCATTTTGGCTCTGATTTGGGCTAGACGGGCGGTGGTCGAAGAGTCTCTCTCCGATCAATTGGCTGGTCACGGCAATACTCCATTTTGGCTCTGATTTTGGCTAAGACGGGCGGGTCGAAGAGTCTCTCTCCGATCAATTGGCTGGTCACGGCAAATACTCCATTTTGGCCCTGATTTGGGCTAGACGGGCGGTCGAAGAGTCTCTCTCCGATCAATTGGCTGGTCACGGCAACTACTCCATTTTGGCTCTGATTTGGTGCTAGACGGTGCGGTCGAAGAGTCTCTCTCCGATTAATTGGCTGGTCACGGCAATACTCCATTTTTGGCCCTGATTTGGGCTAGACGGGCGGTCGAAGAGTCTCTCTCCGATCAAATTGGCCTGGTCACGGCAATACTCCATTTTGGCTCTGATTTGGGCTAGACGGGCGGTCGAAGAGTCTCTCTCCGATCAATTGGCTGGTCACGGCAATACTCCATTTTGGCCCTGATTTGGGCTAGACGGGCGGTCGAAGAGTCTCTCTCCGATCAATTGGCTGGTCACGGCAATACTCCATTTTGGCTCTGATTTTGGCTAGACGGGCTGGTCGAAGAGTCCTCTCTCCGATCAATTGGCTGGTCACGGCAATACTCCATTTTGGCCTGCTGATTTGGGCTAGACGGGCGGTCGAAGAGGTCTCTCTCCGATCAATTGGCTGGTCACGGCAATACTCCATTTTGGCTCTGATTTGGGCTAGACGGGCGGTCGAAGAGTCTCTCTCCGATCAATTTGAGCTGGTCACGGCAATACTCCATTTTGGCCCTGATTTGGGCTAGACGAGACGGCGTTCGAAGAGTCTCTCTCCGATCAATTGGCTGGTCACGGCAATACTCCATTTTGGCTCTGATTTTGGCGTAGACGGGCGGTCGAAGAGTCTCTCTCACGATCTAATTGGCTGGTCACGGCAATACTCCATTTTGGCCCTGATTTGGGCTAGACGGGCGGTCGAAGAGTCTCTCTCCGATCAATTGGCTGGTCACGGCAATACTCCTTTTTGGCCCTGATTTGGGCTAGACGGGTGGTCGAAGAGTCTCTCTCCGATCAATTGGCTGGTCACGGCAATACTCCATTTTGGCCCTGATTTGGGCTAGACGGGACGGTCGAAGAGTCTCTCTCCGATCAATTGGCTGGTCACGGCAATACTCCATTTTGGCTCTGATTTTGGGCTAGACGGGCGGTCGAAGAGTCTCTCTCCGATCAATTGGCTGGTCACGGCAATACTCCATTTTGGCCCTGATTTGGGCTAGACGGGCGGTCGAAGAGTCTCTCTCCGATCAATTGGCTGGTCACGGCAATACTCCATTTTGGCTCTGATTTGGGCTAGACGGGCGGTCGAAGAGTCTCTCTCCGATCAATTGGTCTGGTCACGGCAATACTCCATTTTGGCCCTGATTTGGGCTAGACGGGCGGTCGAAGAGTCTCTCTCCGATCAATTGGCTGGTCACGGCAATACTCCATTTTGGCTCTGATTTTGGCTAGACGGGCGGTCGAAGAGTCTCTCTCCGATCAATTGGCTGGTCACGGCAATACTCCATTTTGGCCCTGATTTGGGCTAGACGGGCGGTCGAAGAGTCTCTCTCCGATCAATTGGCTGGTCACGGGCAATACTCCATTTTGGCTCTGATTTGGGCTAGACGGGCGGTCGAAGAGTCTCTCTCCGATCAATTGGCTGGTCACGGGCAATACTCCATTTTGGCCCTGATTTGGGCTAGACGGGCGGTCGAAGAGTCTCTCTCCGATCAATTGGCTGGTCACGGCAATACTCCATTTTGGCTCTGATTTTGGCTAGACGGGCGGTCGAAGAGTCTCTCTCCGATCAATTGGCTGGTCACGGCAATACTCCATTTTGGCCCTGATTTGGGCTAGACGGGCGGTCGAAGAGTCTCTCTCCGATCAATTGGCTGGTCACGGCAATACTCCATTTTGGCCCTGATTTGGGCTAGTCGGGTGGTCGAAGAGTCTCTCTCCGATCAATTGGCTGGTCACGGCAATACTCCATTTTGGCCCTGATTTGGGCTAGACGGGCGGTCGAAGAGTCTCTCTCCGATCAATTGGCTGGTCACGGCAATACTCCATTTTGGCTCTGATTTGGGCTAGACGGGCGGTCGAAGAGTCTCTCTCCGATCAATTGGCTGGTCACGGCAATACTCCATTTTGGCCCTGATTTGGGCTAGACGGGCGGTCGAAGAGTCTCTCTCCGATCAATTGGCTGGTCACGGCAATACTCCATTTTGGCTCTGATTTGGGCTAGACGGGCGGTCGAAGAGTCTCTCTCCGATCAATTGGCTGGTCACGGCAATACTCCATTTTGGCCCTGATTTGGGCTAGACGGGCGGTCGAAGAGTCTCTCTCCGATCAATTGGCTGGTCACGGCAATACTCCATTTTGGCTCTGATTTGGGCTAGACGGGCGGTCGAAGAGTCTCTCTCCGATCAATTGGCTGGTCACGGCAATACTCCATTTTGGCTCTGATTTGGGCTAGACGGGCGGTCGAAGAGTCTCTCTCTGTTCAATTGGCTGGTCACGGCAATACTCCATTTTGGCTCTGATTTGGGCTAGACGGGCGGTCGAAGAGTCTCTCTCCGATCAATTGGCTGGTCACGGCAATACTCCATTTTGGCCCTGATTTGGGCTAGACGGGCGGTCGAAGAGTCTCTCTCCGATCAATTGGCTGGTCACGGCAATACTCCATTTTGGCCCTGATTTGGGCTAGACGGGCGGTCGAAGAGTCTCTCTCCGATCAATTGGCTGGTCACGGCAATACTCCATTTTGGCTCTGATTTGGGCTAGACGGGCGGTCGAAGAGTCTCTCTCCGATCAATTGGCTGGTCACGGCAATACTCCATTTTGGCCCTGATTTGGGCTAGACGGGCGGTCGAAGAGTCTCTCTCCGATCAATTGGCTGGTCACGGCAATACTCCATTTTGGCCCTGATTTGGGCTAGACGGGCGGTCGAAGAGTCCCTCTCCGATCAATTGGCTGGTAACGGTAAAACTCCATCACCTATATAATTAAGTCCAGATCGTATTCAACAAATTGATCTTATGGCAAAAAACACGCCTCCATTTCTATCTTATAGGAGCGCCAAATAGGTTGTTGAGGGTGAGTCGCGTCATGAGAATCGGTTAATGAGAATTATATCAACCAATTTGATTTCTAATATGCATAAAGTCAATGTAAATTATTTAAACCAGTTTATCAGTTCAAAAGAAGTTAATAAAATATTTAAAATAGAAATTATTTTTTCTAATTTCTCGATGCACAAACAGTTAATGAAAATAATTTCAAACAATATATTAATTAACTCAAAGTTGATAAAAATATAGCATAAAATTTTTCTACTTATTAATTAATAAATATGAAATTTATTTCTACCAATTTATTAATAAAAAGGAAACCAATGAAAACTATTTCTAACAATATATTAATACAGAGGGAATCGTCTATAAAAAAATGCGATATCCGGTATTAAGTGGCCCAAAAGGGTTGATATGCCATTAAACCAAATATATAATCGACTAATATTTTCTTATACTTGTAACATATTGGCCCTCGACTGAGCTGTCAATTAAGAGATGCACCTGTGTAAATAACAGGTGCATCCGGTCGAAAATATCAGGGTATCATCTTGACCTGTGGACGAGTTGAATTCGGTAAAATAGCGACGCCCACAGGAAGCAGGTGGATGTCAAACAATTATATAACCAGGTGCCACAGACGGTTTGAGTTAGTTGGAGTCAGTTAGTTGGAGTTCGAGTAGCAGTTCGAGGCAGGGAGAACCAGCTCCAGACAAAGGGCCTGGGCCCTCAGGACCCCGGTTGAGCAGCCCAGCAAAATGAGGAAGAAGTGCTGCTATTGTCAGAGGAACTTGGGGTCAATATGTTGTAGACTTTGTTCATTCGTTCATTATTGTTGATTATGTTTTCGCATGTATATGTATACGTATAGTTGTATCATGGCTATGGGACATACTGTTCTGTACGTCACCGGTCATCACAGTTGTTAGATGTGAACCGGAATTTCAGTTCGGCAACAAAGTTCATTAAAAACAACTACGTAAACTCCCAATTTATATCATTTTTTAGAACACTTAAACATTTCTAAATTCAGTCTGTGTCATTCTTGAAAATGGCTGGAGACACAGTCTACAAAGCTTGAAGATCTGAACCTGGAAGATGACTTCTTCATTCATTCAAATTTCGTTTCATTACTGTCCGTAAATAAAAAAAAAAAATTCTTATACAATTACATGTCTGTTCTTTTTAATCAAACATGCATTTACAAAATATTGCAGCCCATATATATATATATATATAAGTAAAGTAAAGTTGGCGACGTTAGTCGATGGTGACCCGAAGGCCCACTTTTCGATAGCTACTACACCAAGATGTAGGGAAGAGCGCTACTCCTTTTCCTGGATTGCCCCACTCTACCCTTGATCCGTACCTTATAATGCCGAGGGTTAAGCAAGGCGGCATCAAGTACCATTTTTTGAGTCTTTGGTATGATTCGACCTGGAATTGAACCTAGGTCTACCAGGCCTTTGGCGAACACTCTAACCCTCATGGATATATATATATATATATATATATATTTATATATATATAAAATCAGAAGAAAATAAAATAATAAATAATATGCCTATATATATATATATATATATATATACATTTCTTTAAGGAAAAACAAAAACCGGTCACATTAGGATTATAAATTTATTTCCATCCCGATATGGGTTTTGATATGAATCAAAAACACCAAAAAGAAAAGAAAAAAAAACAGGACTTCTTCAGATCTTATGGATAAAAACAAATAATTATTTTTTTTGTGTTTTTGATTTATATCAAAACCCATAACAGGATGGAAATAAATTTATAATCCTAATGTGACCGGTTTTTTGTTTTTTCTTAAAGAAATTATTGCTTTGTAATGTCAGTTAAATTGAGCTCTTTACCAGGAAAATTTAAATGTTCACTGTTGAATTTTTTTTTTCTTTTTTTTTTTTTTTTTTTGTCCTGGTGGAATTACTCCCAACTCTGGTTCAACTGGACCTAATAATACTCATATATATAAGATTAGAAGAAAATAATAAAACAGGGTAAAAACTCACGAATTTCGCGTTATCGAACCTCGGGTGCCTTAATATTCAACATCTGTGATTTTGAACAAGTGCCGAATACTATTTCACCTGACGATCGACAACGGAAAATTATGAGCGGTGATTTTCATCTTTTATTTTATCTTAATTTATACTTGAAAGACGTTGTGATATACGCCCAGCATTTCTGTGTGTACAGCATTGTTGAGATTTTACGAATTAAAAAGGCTTTTAACATTAACTTTTAATTATATATATATATATATATATATATACCATTGGAAAAGGTATGAATCCAATTATTCTTCCTCTAGCTATGGGTAAATAGTAGGGCAAATTAGGCTCTTCAGCCATGCTGAGGCAACTAGTCTAGGAAAATTCAAACCTGTTAAACTTCGCTTAAAAATTAACCTTGTGTCATATCCTGCCCGAGCGGAAGGGTTGGTATATATATATATATATATATACTAGCTGTACCCGGCTACGCGTTGCTGTGGCTCAGTTTGTTAAAATGGGGAAAAAAAAAGAATATGCATATTTCTAATATGTTTAATTTTCCAATACTTGTGGATACACAATATTCTTGGTAGTTCCAGTTTCCGTGTAGATAAAGAGATTGTCTGGATCGCCGATTCTGGAACAGGCAACATATAATTGCCCATGTGAGAAACAATCAGTGTGTAAATATAAGCCACACAATTCTAAAGATTGTCCCTGTGCTTTGTTGATCGAGATTGCAAATGCCAATCGAATCGGCAATTGCAATCTCTTAAATTGAAATGATATATCTGTTGGAATCATAGGAATTCACGTAATGAGGACATCTTTACCTTTGAAAGGCCCCGTCAACATTTTTGCTTCTATAATGTTGGTCATTAATTCTTTTACTGAAAGACGTGTGTCATTACAAAGTTTAGGCTGGTTAATATTTCGCAACATGATAATTGGCACATTATAAAATATTTATTAAACAAAAAAATAAGTGGGGTATCAATAGTGAAGAAAAAATTTAAGAATAGATTTTTAGAATAAAAGGAAATTTACTTACTACTAAACCAACGAAATATGGCTTAAAGTTTATTAACGAAAGTAAACTTTTTAAGAAATGTCTTTCGTAGAAGTTTAAGAGAAAAAATGTCATATTGAAAAAAAGAAAAGAAAATATTTAGTAAACAATTCCTTACTACTGAACCAACAAAATATGGTTTAAAGTTTAGTGTCTTATCGATAATAATAAACGAAAGAAAACTTATTAAGAAATGTCTTTCGTTGAAGTTTAAGAGAAAAAAATGTCATATTGAAAAAATAAAATAAAATATTTAGTAAACAATTCGTTACTTCTGAACCAACGAAATATGTTTTAAGAAAGAAAACTTTTTAATGGATGTCTTTCGTTGAAGAATGTTGAAAAAAGAAAAGAAAATATTTTGTAAACAATTCGTTCGAAAAAAAAATTACTTAATACTGAACCAACGAAATATGGTTTAAAGTTTAGTGTCTCTGTTTAAGTTAACCCCCCCCCAAAAAAAAGAAAAGTGATGAAGCAGAAAAAGAATTACGTGTAAAATTCTTGGAAAATGGAAGTTATGTTTACCTTCACAATTCGCGTTCGGCTTTTCTCTGAGAAAAACGACTTATTAAAAATATTTTTTAAAATTATTTTAATATTTTGGGATAATAAGTATATAAAAACACACCTGAATTCGAATAAAATATTCTCAGAAAATTTTAAACCAATTAGTGATATAAAACTGGAGATTATCGGTTAGGAACAAACATTTACATTTTTATTCATATAGATATATATATATATGTGTGTGTGTGTGTGTGTGTGTGTGTGTGCGTGTGTGTGTGTGTAATTTTATTTTTGGAACTGAGATCATGACATTTTTGTTACATTTTTATCTTTTTACTGTCTCAATGTCTTCAGACCTTGTAAATAAGAGGTACGAAGTTAAAGAATTGTATGTTTTGTTTCTGTAGGACTTAAACAAGATTGATTTTTTAAATGGGTTGAGTTTCCAAGTCTTAAGGTTTTGTTTTGTTTTATTTTTGCACACATCAATTTTTGTTCAGTCTGGATTTACATAGCCTCGTCCGAAAAAAATAAAGTTTGTTTTTAGATATATCCCGAATTGGAAAAAAAATTAACGTTTTAATCATCCTTCATTTCTCTCTTTGTGAATGCATCTTCAATCTCGATACTTTTTGAACACACCTGGTATTTGGATGAAAATGAATGTTTCAATCATACTTTATTTCTGTTTTGGTAAATACGGCTTCAGCTTCGATATCCTTTGAGCCCATCTCGTATTTTAAATAAAATAAACGTTTCATTCATTCTTCACTTCTACCTTCGTGAATGCTTCTGTAGTCTCGATACTTTTTGAACACAGCACGTCCGAATGAATTATTTTTCACAACATCAGTCATCCTTTTAATCACATCGTCTAAGATTACTATCCAAAATAACAATCTTTCCAGAGATTTGTAGAATGGTTATAGCATTGGTAAAGAAGCTCGAATTGACCCAACTTTTCGTCTGGTTGGAGTGAATAGAACGAAACGCAGTAAAATAGATCGTATTAATAATTAAGAGCTGAATTAATTGGGTTATGAACTGGAAATGCTCGTTATTCTTTTGAGGAATCAATCGAGACGTTAATCGTTTTGTTCGGATCAATATCGTATTAATCGTCGTTTCAAAAGTATGCAGACATTAAATGATTATTAGGTGTGTTTAAAAAGCATCAAGACTGAAGCTGTATAACCCAAAACTGAAATTAACGATGAATGGAACATTAATTTTCTTCAAAATCCGATTTGTGCTAAAAAAGTATCAAGACTGAAGCTGTATTTACCAAGATCAAAATGAACAATGAATGGAACATTCATTTTTTTCAAAACACGAGTTGTGCTCAAAAAGTATCGAAACTGAAGCTGTATTTACCAAGATCAAAATGAACGATGAATGGAACATTCATTTTTTAAAAACACGAGTTGGACTCAAAAAGTATCAAGACTGAAGCTGTATTTACCAAGACAGAAATGAATAATGATTGATTCGTAAAACTTTATCACAATAATCTATTTGACATTCTGCACACTTATTTCAGTGAATTTTCCATTTGTCAAAAAACTTTTGCAACTCATGGTTTAATATGGCTGTTGACAGTTGGCTTGATTGTTTGGTTTTTCAACATGTCAACTGTAGTTCACCTATCAAATACCGAAACCAACTTTTTGTTTTTGAGAGCAATTATCTAATTTTAAGAAATTATTGAAGTAGTAATAGCCTCTAGTAACTGCAGCGTGGAACGATAAAATTGTCGCCCTAGAAAAGACGACATGATTCCATTTCCGTTTAATGAAAACCGGTTTTCTTTTTTTGTTACAGACCCTCAACTAGTTGGCCAGTTGTGTACAAATCCCAAGAGCGATAGGAGCCTTCTACAGGGTGGAACGATAAAATTGTCGCCCTAGAAAAGACGACATGATTCCATTTCCGTTTAATGAAAACCGGTTTTCTTTTTTTGTTGCAGACCATCTACTAGTTGGCCAGTTGTGTACAAATCCCAAGAGCGATAGGATCCTTCTACAGGGTGGAACGATAAAATTGTCACCCTAGAAAAGACGACATGATTCCATTTCCGTTTAATGAAAACCGATTTTCTTTTTTTGTTGCAGACCATCTACTAGTTGGCCAGTTGTGTACAAATCCCAAGAGCGATAGCAGCCTTCTACAGGGTGGAACGATAAAATTGTCGCCCTAGAAAAGACGACATGATTCCATTTCCGTTTAATGAAAACCGGTTTTCTTTTTTTGTTGCAGACCATCTACTAGTTGGCCAGTGGTGTACAAATCCCAAGAGCGATAGGAGCCTTCTACAGGGTGGAACGATAAAATTGTCGCCCTAGAAAAGACGACACGATTCCATTTCCATTTAAGGAAAACCGGTTTTCTTTTTTTGTTGCAGACCATCTACTAGTTGGCCAGTTGTGTACAAATCCGAAGAGCGATAGGAGCCTTCTATCATGTCTGAAAGTGACACAATATTCAACGAGTGAGATCGGAGATGCGCCGCTGTACAATTCATGCTCTCTACCGATCCAAGTTATGACAACAGGACCCTCAAAATGCTAATCTGGATTGCCACGAATAACGGGGACGTGCCCAAGGTGATGAAAACAAAGTTTCCGGCTATGGTTATGGTCTTTGGTGTGGTTTCAAGTGAGGGCTACATCATGCCATCTCACAGTCGGCTTGAAAGTCAACACCAAAGTGTACCTGGATGTGCTGAAGAATGTGGTGATTCCCTGGTGCAATCAGGTGGCCGGTGACAGACCCTTGGTGTGACAGCAGGACAAGGCGCCGGCCCACAAGTCCAAAGAGACCCAGGCTTAGCTTCAGAAGGAGTGCTACGACTTTGTACCCTTCTCTCACTGGCCCCACTCCTCCCTCGACCTGAACCCGCTGGAATACTTCGTTTGGTCATACGTAGAGAAAATCACCAACATGACCTCCCACAACACCAAAGCCAGCCTGATCTCTGCCATCCGCCGAGTATTCGCCGAGCTCCCGCCGGCGCTTGTGGAAAAGGCATGCTCTCAGTTCCGGATCCGTATCGAGACGGTGATTGAGGCTGAAGGCGGCGATATTAAATAGATGTCAGCTCTACTACATAATCAAGTTACTTGGATTGATTTTTTTCAAAAAACGTTTTAAAATAAAGCAGGAGTGTTGTTTTCTTTAGGACGACAATTTTATCGTTCCACCCTGTATCTTTCGTTCAATTTGAACTATGAAAATAACTTGCACACAGTTTAATGGTATCAAGTCTTTATATCTAATACTAATAAGTGTTGAATAAAACAATCATCTGTTAAATAGAACTATTATCTGTTTTGTAGAATGGAATCCTCGCAGACGCAGATAGTTCAGGTCTGGTAATTATCTTTTGTTCAATTTGAACAATAAAAGTAACTTGAATACAAGTTGTCTAAATTTCTGAGACAAAACTTGATGATTTTTATCATTAAGGGTTTTTGGACTATTGTCTTCATCTTTATTGTTATTTCCACAACGTTTCGGCCGATATGTCCTCCGGCCTTCATCAGATGTTTGTTGAACTCGGGAACCTACACGGAACTTCGTACTACGTCCTTTATTGAATAAAAAATCTAAATATGAGCACAGGTAAAAAAAAAAATCATACATAACTGTAGTAATCCTAGTCAAGTAAAAACGTTAAGTTTATAAGTCCCAAAAATTCACTCTAAACTATCCAGTAGGACACATATCGTAACGGTTATAGGCGTTGGTTCCCTAAGTTTGAAGGTTCAATCCTGACTGCAGGCGATTAACAATACAGGAATACTTAACGCTTGTACCTGGTTGTGGCTAACGGAATCAGAACAGGCAATAAAGGACGTAGTTCGAAGTTCCGTATAGGTTCCCAAGTTCGACAAACACCTGAAGAAGGCCGGAGGACATATCGGCCGAAAAGTTGTGGAAATAAGAATAAAGATGAAGACAATAGTCCGAAAACCCTTAATGATAAAAAACAGTTTGGTGGTATCAAGTATTCATATCTAACACTAGTAAGTATTGAATTGACCTGTTATTTGTTAGGACATCATAGATAGGATGCTAACAGATACGAATACTTCAGGTCAAGTAGTTATCCCTTGTACGATATGAACAATAAAAATAATTAACACATAGATAAATAATATCAAGTATTTGTATCTAATACAAATAATTGTTAAATAAAAGTATTTATTAGGATCCCATCTATGACCGGCCCAGTCGGCTGGGGCTGTAGAATTCACCGATTGCATCTCTGCAGAGGGGTAAGACCCCCAACAAGTGTCCTGGATATGACACTAAACAATCCGATGGTGATACTCCAGTAATGCTGGAGTTTTGGGGAATGCGGAGTACCCCTTCGTTGCCATCGCTCCCAGATCTTCTCTGGTCCAGAGTGGTTGCACCTGATAGGATCCTATCTATGGGTCAAGTAGAATTAAACCAGTATACTGAATTGTTTGAAATCGAACTTTTTCTTACATTTAACTGAGTGTAAACAAAAAACTGAACTCATGCTAAAATAAATTGTTTGAAATAGAACTGTTTATATGCATAAAAATGCATTTGCTCTTTATAACCTACAATGGTTGATATGCCATAAAACCAAACCAAACCAAACCAAACCAAATCAAACTACAACTCCAAGTCTGAGTGGGTCTGAGAAAAGAAGACAAAGGAGTTCTCCACATTGACCATATCGCCAGAACTGGATCCTTAGTATCAGATATAATTTGATGTAGTACCTAGGATACTTAACTAGAATTATTCTAGCGGAAGTTTGCACACATTTATACCAATATTGACGCTACATGATCTTCCGTATATCTGTATAAAGAAGTAACCCTGAAATGAGAGTTAAGCAGGTCACCTGAAAAATTTCACCCTAAAGTTTAACTGGGTGACAATTCTTCCGTTAAAGGGGTGGCTCTTCATTCCTTTGAGCTCTAACATAATATAGATCCCAGAAGGTGAATGCAGAAACAGGAATGCAATTTGTTTAGTTGTCTAAATTTCTGAGACGAAGCTTGTTGATTTTTATCATTAAGGTTTTTCGGACTATTGTCTTAATCTTTATTGTTATTTCTACAACGTTTCAGTCGATATGTCCTCCGGCCTTCATCAGGTGTTTGTCGAACTCGGGAACCTTCACGGAACTTCGAACTACGTCCTTTAGTTCGAAGTTCCGTGAAGGTTCCCGAGTTCGACAAACACCTGCTGAAACGTTGTGGAAATAATAAAGATGAAGACAAAACTTTAATTTTTTGTTCTGCTAGAAAGTTATTCATAAATGCAAGCAAAGAACACTACCTCCTGTGGATACGTATGCTTTTATTTCTCCTGCAAATATTTTTTTATTCACCTCCAGGAACCACTCTGAGAAGAACTTTAGCCAAATGTACCCAATGGTGAGGTCCCAGCTCTGAAAGGGTGTTCAATCATTACTTTTTTGCTAGTACTCTCAAGTTCTCTCTAACCTGAAGTATTAGTATCTATTAGGACCACATACTTAAGTGTCAAAAACAGTTCTATTTCAAACAATTCAGTTTAGCATAAGAACGCAGTTTAGCACTATCTGATCCATAGATAAGACCCTTATCAGGTGCTACCACTCCTGGCCAGAGTGGATCTGGGAGCGATGGTAATTAAGGGGTACTCCGCATTCCGGCATTACTGGAACCTCACCATCAGATTGTTTAGTGTCATATCCAGGACACTTATTGGGGGAAGTCTTACCCCTCTGCAGAGAAGCAGGCGGTGTATTCTACAGCCCCAGCCGACTGTGCAATAACGTAAATGAACGCGTTTCCCTAAACTATTAGCATAAAATACACTCAGACGTGTTAACATGCCGTTAAAATCAATTCTAATCAGAAGTTTTGCTGTATGATTAAAAAGTAACTTCCTATTTAAAATCCTCATCATTTATTTTTTGCAAACATTTCTTGTTCAGAAATGGATTTTAAAAAGTTTAAAATAGGGAATTACTTTCAAATCACCCTTTAAATTTAATAAAACTCGTTTGTTTCATTATAAAAAACAGCCTAGTCGGCTAGTCTGTAGAATACACCGACTCCATTTCTGCGGAGAGTTAAGTGTAATGAAAACAGGACAAGAGATTCTGTCAAGTAATCTTTTATTCAATTAAGAATCTTACTACTCGTCTGACTTGACAAGCGGAAATGTACAGCTTTTATACCTTAGATTATCAAAGAGGAGATAATCCATATTCACAACAATAAGATCCCCCCTTCGTTAAACGTATGAGGCTGTATGACACTAAACAGTATCTGAAGCTTTGGGGGAATATAGAGTATACCTTCACTGCCTGGAGCTTTGGGGAAATATAGAGTATACCTTCACTGCCATTACTTCCAGGTGCAATCTGACCGGGAGTGGTAGTACCTGTTAGGGTCTCAACTATGGATCAAACAGAACTGTTTAACCATTTAACTGAGTGCCAACAAATGACTGATGTTGAAGAGAATTATTAATGTTAGAAAGCAATACTTGGAATTACTTACCTGGGTGTAAACAAATGACGCCTGTTTTGTTTAAAATGTTACCAACAACAAATCATATATATTTTATATGAATGAATAATATAAACAGTATTTGGCATTAAATAAACTACAAAGGTGGAGGGGGTGTACTCGTGGTGTAATGGTTAAATCGATGGACTGCGGAATCGTAGTACGCGAGTTCGTACCCCAGTCGCACTATTACGTTCACTTTCGGGCAAATACCCTTGGGAAAGGTATGAACCCCCCTTATCCTCCCAGCTATGGGTTAAATAGTACCAATACTGTTCTTCTTGGAGGATGGCTTTGGCATTAAATAATTTACAAAAGGTTGATATGCAATTAAACGAAGAAACCAAACCATACAAAGGTGGATATATCATAAAACCAACCAACCTACCAACCAAACTTATAAAGGCAACAACTTAACTGTAGTGGTAATAGTAGTAGTAGTAGTAGTAGTAGGCATAAATTAGCATAAGAGGAACTATAACTACTGATACGATTGGCTGCTTGGCCAATAAGGATTTCTGAAGCTTCAGAACACCACCCACGTGTTGCAACACTAACGCTATATTGGGGGTAAGGACGACTAACTGTACTACAAATACTACTACTTATCAGCGTCAATGTGTTGATAGTTACTGATTGTGATAAGTGCAAGGACTATCACTGTGGTAATCAAGCAGCATACTGAGATAATTAAGTCTTTTCCGGGAATGACTTATTGTATTGTGCCGTGAACTCTATCTATCTATCTATCTATCTATTCTTATCTATGTATCAATCTATCAGTCGCAGTCTGTTCATATCTATCTATCGATCTGTACAAATAAATCTATCTTAATCTATTCGTATCTATCTATCGATCGATCGATCAGTCTCAGTCTGTCCATATCTATCTATCTATTGATATAGATATAGATACACACACACGCACACATAGATAGATAGATCTAAGTTGGTGTAGTGTACACACAGAGTCAACGGCGTTTAGTGACAATCAGTTTCTCGTCATTGTGATCATCAAAGCTAGATCTCTTGGTGATTATCCGTTTTTAACCAATGTGATCATCCAACCAAAAAATACTAGTCACAATCAGATTCTAGCCAATAGAATCATTTGACCAAAAACTTTGGGTGACTATCTGTTTTTCGCCTGGGTGATCAGCCGAGAAGATCTCTACGTGACAGTCAGTTTCTCGCCGATACAATAATTTGACCAAAAGCTCTTGGTAACTATCTGTGTTTCGCCTAGGTGATCAGCCGACAAGATCTCTACGTGACAGTCAATATTTCGCCTATACGATGATCAAACAAGAAGCTCTTGGCGACTATCTTTTTCCTCGCCTCTCAGATATTCAAACGTGTCCATTTTTCCGTTGTCAATAATTGTTAGGCTTCGCATTAAATGCATCATATCTATCTATCTATCTATCATAAGAGAGAGAGAGGGACAGAGAGAGACAGAGAGAGATCGTATTTAATGAAAGTCGATATATATATATGTATATATTCAATCTTTCCACACATATATATAAATATATATATATGTATTCTATCTTTACTAACACACACACACACACACACACACAATATATATATATATATATATATATATATATATATATATATATATATATTTATATATGACCCAGTTTCATCCCACTATTCATTCTCCTTCTTTTTAGACTTTCACGGAAAGAAAAAAAAAAGAACAAATAAGAAAAAAATTCCCGTTTTTATGTCAAATGTACTAACACCTCACCGCGTTATTCTTTCGAGTAAATGTCTCACGAAATTACAACATATTACGTGACTTAATAGAAGCTCGACGGGCCACGTTCACCGTACGATCATCTGGAGATTCTGGAAAATCCATGAAAATTAAATGGCAGACTTATTTTGCCCATAGTTCTAATATCTATAGGTTTATACCTGTTGTGCTAATTTAGTATGAGTCACTTTTTCTTATTTGCTGTTCGTATTATATCCGCTTGGTGGCCGAAAGGTCTGAAACTTAGTCTAAATAGCGTAATGCAAAGCTCTTCGAAAGAACTGAGCACTCTGGTAGCCGATAGGGTATAAAAAATGTAAACAAAGGCTGCTGCTGCTGTTGTTGCTAAAATAAATACCTTAAAATGCCCTAAGCCAACGTGGTCCGCTTGGAGACCGAAAGGTCTGAGACTTAGTCTAACGTAAAGTTAGACGGGTTTCGATCCCGGCTTCGAGCGTCCTGCGTGTCTAGCCACACTGAAGAGTTCTGATAGAACGAAACAGTCTGTCTGTGGATGACAATATATATATATATATATATATATATATATGTCTGTGTGTGTGTGTGTGTATATATATATAGACGCATACAAAACGTAACAAGAAGGAGCTAGATGAGAACTACACAAGAATGTTATGAGCTATTTGAACAAATCCTGGTAGCAACACCCACACAACAGCTGTAAGGGCACTTACCTCCCATCTCAAATCATGTAAGTAAGACGTAAAAGACACGCAAGTCACTGCTGGAGTAGCAATGACGAAAAATAAGTGACGTTCTTGGACTCTTACTCATGAACATGCCAGCGTTGGCCGAGCAGCAAGAACTTATTTACATAAGCACTGTGCTTTGAAAGACCTGCCGGGAGCGATGGATGATTGGGACGTAGAAAGAGAGAGAGAGAGAGAGAGAGAGAGAGAGAGAGAGAAAGAAGGAGAGTCAGAGGAATCTGTGCTGTCAGTGTGACTTGATGATTATAATGATATATATATTCGTCCATCATTCATTTTTGTCTCGGTTAATAAAGGTTCAGTTTTTGTGTTCACCTCAAACTATTTACACCCCTGGACAAAAATATAAGACCATGCTCAAAGATGAAGAAAAAGATATTGTTTACAATTTTTAAATCATGAAAATCAGATATATATATGATATATATATGAAAGATAAAGCATAAAGACAATTAAATTCAAAATATCAAGGAATTTCAATTCATTTTTTAATATGTATATCAGCATTTATGCTTAATTTTAAAATTGTATTTTGACATAAATATAAGACCAATGAGCAGAACTATAAAATATAAAGGCAATTTTTTTATTTAATATTTTGTAGATCCGCCGTAAGCTTTGATAACATAAAAAAATTCGGCTAGGCAAACTATCAAACCGTTTATGAAGTTGAAGAGAAGGTATTTTCCCCATGCATCTAAAATTACGTTTTTGAGTTCAGAAATTGCTGAGTACTGTCTATATCTTTCATAAACTTTTGCTGCAATCAATCCCCACAAATTTTCTATGGGATTAAGATCTGGAGGGCATGCTGGGTGGTCAAGAAGTCTTTTTTTTTTCAAACAAGATCTTCTTTGTTATTGATCCATTTTGGATAGCAGAAGCATCTTACTGAAAAAGCTATTCTTCTCCACATAGACGACGCTCTTCTTATGCGAGAGATAAATCATTTAGCATCTTCACTTAATCTGCTGCTTTCCGTCGACCACTGATAAAATGTACTTTAGGTTTTCCTGAAGATGAGTAGCCACCACCCCCAGATCATAAGAGATCCTCATCCACTATGCCTTGTTGAGTAAATCTCTTCTGGAAATTTTTCTATAGGCCATAACTTCTGAAAGCCATTTGGACCGTCTAAATAGAATTTCTTTTCCCCTAAGAAAACAACTTTTCGCCATTTTTGGCACTCATGATTTGATACTGACGAGCATATTCCAGTCATTTCTTTGTACTTCATATTTCATTTTAGGCGATGAATTCTTTTCTTATGCTCAGTTTTTTCTTTGTTTAAATTCCTTCTAATTGTTCTAGTACTACGAGGAGCATCCACTAAAAATTTCAATATATTTTATATTGAAGTTTTCTTTTTTACTTCGCGAACAATTCCTCTCTGAAATTGTGATGATAATTTTTTCTGGCCAGCCAATCGGTTTTCCTGTTCTATGCTTATTTAGACTTTTCAAGTAATTGCAGATAACGGTTTTACTGCGTCCTAAGGCCTTCAAAATTTCTCTCTGAGATTTTTCGACTCTTTTCTGAGCTATTATCTCGCCTTTTACAATTTCAGCTAATTTATCCATTTATATTTTTAGTATTTTAAGTATTACAATTTTAATAGCTTTTATATTATGTAGACTATATATAATAAATTTTTCGATTAAATCAAGTCAATTTTTCTTTAGTTTTCATTGATGGTCTTATATTTATGTCAAAAATGAATTTTAAAAATTTAGCATAAATGCTAATATACTAATAAGAAATGAATTGAAATTTCTTCTTATTTCAAATTTAAAAGTCTCTTAACGTTATCTTTCACATATCTGATTTTCATAATTTCATCATCTTCATGTGTCGTGCTGGTAGCACAGATATCCCTGACCCTCTCTCGCCACTTTTCCCTCTCGTTCATCGCCTCAGGCAGGTCTTCTGGACTACATCCCGTATCCTCACATAGTTGCTGAATGTATGTTCGTGCTGGTCGTCCTGCTTTTGCACGGCCATGTGTCGGGGTCCATAAGAGTACATCACTTATGAGCTCGTCCCTGCTTCTCCAGCAATGTCCTGCAATTCTGATTCGTCTAACTTGAATAGTTTTCGTGATAGGAGGCAGGTGGCCGTACAGTTGGTGTCTTGTGGGGTGTTGCCGCCAGGACTTATTCAAGATTGCTCGCAGCATTCTTGTGTAATTGCCGTCTAGCTTCTTCTCCAGCCGTTTTGTTAGAGTCCATGTAGTGCATCCATATAGCAGTATCGATGCGACCGCTGCCTGGAAGAAACTGCGTTTAATTTTATCGGTTAGGTCTGATATCCATATAATCGATAGCCTATTGATAGCTGTCCATGCCTTCGTTAACCTCGTGTCGATGTCCTTTTCGGTTGATGCGACGCTACTTCCTAGGTAAGTGAATTTGTTTACTAGTTTAAGAGGGATTCCGTCTAGAGTGAAGATGTCACCCGTTTGATTATAGCACATATATTCCGTTTTGTGTGCATTGACATGGAGGCCTATGCCTGCGGCTGCTCGTTCCAAACTATGCAGTAGTGTTTCGGCTTGATTTCATAATTTAAAAATTGTAAACAATATCTTTTTCTTCATTTTTGAGGTTGGTCTTATATTTTTGTTCAGAGGTATATATATATATATATGTAACGGATATTTAGATTGCAATGTTTTGCTGCAAGGAAAGCCTCAACATAAATGAATTTCTATTTTCCAAAAACGAAGTCTACACCTTACGAAAAAAACATATCGTTTTTTGAATGCCCCGTTTTAGTTAAGTTTATACAAATCATGTGGTTTTAGTTTTTATACTCTATAACTTAAGTAATCCATGCTTCTTAAATATTAATTTGGTGAGGACAGGAGATATATCGTAGAAACTGAAGAGGCGCTCGTGGTGTAATGTTCACCTTCGTAGGAAATGGATACTGTGATCCGAGTCCAATTCTGGACGAAGCTGTTTGCATTTCACAAGGCGCTAATATCCTTGGGAAAGATATGAATTCAACTATTCTCCCTCCAGATATGAATAATATAGGAGGGTGGTTTTTGCTTGTTAAATTTGATTTGAAAATCGGTCAGGGAAAACTGAATTCAAATCCGTTGAACTCGGCCGAAAAATTAACTGTGTCGCATCCTGCTTGAGCTGAGGGGTAGGTATATACATACAAAGACTGTTTTAGAGATTCGTACTCTCCCCACTTCACCCAAAAACAACTTTTCCTCCATCACTCCAAGCTCATGCAACGACGAACCTTATCTTATAGCCGAATGACCCTGACTCTCCAACAGTCTGTCACCTGTCAATTGTCATTAGAGACGTACTTTTATTTGCAACTTCCTGTCATCAATCAGACTTCAACAACCAATAAAACGACAAAACCACTGCACTCGAGTGGAATACTAAACAACAACTGATTGCGAGGTGCCAGTTCTGAATATCCAGAGAGTGTGGATTACCCCTTTATTGTCATTACAGGGATTTCATAATTCACAATTATCAGAGATCACACTGCAAACGTTCTAATACTCTGATTGTAACCCCTCCAGAGGAAGTAACCCCTCCGCCAAAAAAAAAAAAAAGAGTGTACTGAGTATAATACTTTACTGCAACTAATGGCAAGAGCCCATTTCTAGATATCTAGAGAGTATGGATTGCCCCTTTATTGCTATTACTCCCAGGTTCACTCTGACTGTATTAGCATCAGTTAGGGTCCCATCGTTTGCTTAAATAAATCTTCGGGTGAAAAAATCCTTAGAAACAACAACACAAAAAGTCTAAATATGAATGTACAATGAAGGCGATTCTCTAACCTCTATGCATAAGATAACCAAGAGAGTTTAAGATCCCGTTAAAATCAATCATATTATCCAGGCTGTGCCGTTCAGCCATTATTTAATTAAGATGATATGATCCATTATTTGCTATCATTAGCTCGGAAATCGCGTATAGTCTTCATTGACGGTCTTGTGTAGTGAATGACGTCATTACCGACATTTCCCTGGCTTCCTTCCACCGCCGCCCACGTTAAGAAGCCTCCTTCTTTCATTCAGGTGAATGTCGGGAAATTTTTTTTCCTCAATGGAAAGATATAACAATTATGACGTTTCAATGACGTTGTGAGAGACATCGATTTCTTTTACGTCTTATCATAAAATGACTTTACGTATATTTTTAATTGCTTTGTTTTTGCGTTGGTTGAATCTTTTCTGGTTTCTTTCTATTTTGCATACGGAAGATCTTCTATTTGACCGGGGAGTTACTGCTTATTTTGACTGAGTGAGAGTGCATTATAATGTGCTGTAGCTTTGGTCGATGACTGTTAAAGTTGTGTTGTTTTAAAGCAGATACGACTGTCGATTCAATTGTAAGTATATATAGCATCATCATCATCATCTGCTCATATCTATATTAATTCTTTTGGTGAAAGTCCAATCTCCTTAGCAATTTTAGTCTTAGTTGGAGATTGGACGCCCACTCATTCACACTCATTCACACCTAATGATAAGCACATATATATATATATATATATATATATATATATATATATATATATTCGAAGGGGTTTCTGAAAGTGATCTAAAAAACCTTACACGTACACGGTCAGGCAAAATGATCAGACACATTTGTAGGTTTAGTAAAAGACAAATAAAGTAAAGAAACAAAAAAGTGTTTTTATTTTCGAAAAGTGCATATAATGCCATTTTTTTCATATAATACACTTCTCGACATGCAATGGGGATTTTGAGGGAGATGTTCTCTGGTCATTTGATCTCATTGCGTGGTGACATCGGTTGACCCGCCCGTTCCCCTGATTTAAATCCGCGCGATTTTTTTCTCTGGGGATAGCTCAAGTCAAAGGTATACAGTAATCGCCCTCAATCTATTGAACAACTTAAAGATTCAATTCGTCAAGAAATTACTGCCATTCCACATGAAATGACCCGCCGAGTTATAGACAACTTTCGTGAACGCCTTCGACAGTGTGTAGACAATAACGGATCCCATTTGACTGATTTAATTTTCAAAACCTAATGAAACAGAATGGCATTATATGTACTTTTTGAAAATAAAAACACTTTTTTGTTTCTTAACTTTATTTGTCTTTTATTAAACCTACAAATGTGTCAGATCATTTTGCCTGACCTTGTACGTGTAAGGTTTTTTAGGTCACTTTCAGAAACCCCTTCGAATATATATATATATATATATATATAGTGTAATCGGATGGAAATTCAAACTTGATTAAGTTATCATAATAGATTTATTTCGGCGGAGAATATTACTATACTCTCCGTCTCGTCAGATGACTTTTTACATGCGTTATTCGAAGTTGCAGACCAGCAAATGTAGAGTTACAGTTCTTATGTGGAAAAAAAAAAAAAATTAATTCCCAGGCGAGGGCAGAGGGGGTCAAAATATCAGGTGTTAGAAGCATCAAGATATAGGCGTGGGGCTTCTCTGTAAGTCATCCCATCCTAATTTACGCACTTGTCGGGGGTTTCGTAGCAGGTGAGATTTTCTAAATTATCTACGATCGCAGAACGAATGACTATCCCCATATATATTTTACATTTACTCCTAATACATCTGTTAACTATTTCAGCCGTTGTGGTCTTAGATATTCCTCTTAATTTAATATGGAACAAGATAATTAAATATGATATAGGTAAAGAACTCTTTATCGTAGCTATCACGAACCTTTAATTGATCATAAAAATGGTCAAGGGGAATTAACTACTACAGAGTCAAAGGCCTTAATTTTTGGAGTCGCACAGATAGCATGGATTTCCCTGACTCTCTCTCTCTCTCTATATATATATATATATATAGTCATACACAGACAGACTCTTTCGTTCTATCAGAACTCTTCAGTGTGGCTAGACACGTAGGACGCTTGAAGCCGGGATCGAAACCCGTTCAACTTTACGTTAGATTTAGAATCAGACCGCTCGGTCAACAAGCCTACCACGTTGGCTAAGTGAATTATAAGGTACTATGTAGCAACAGCAGAAGCAGCAGCGTCCGTTTGTTTACATTTTTATACCCTATCGGCTACCAGAGTGCTCAATTCTTTCGAAGAGCTTTGCATAATGCGAGCGGCGGCCGAAAATTCCTTTGCCAGTGTGCTCAACCCCCATGGGGGAGCGTATATATATATCCCTTCCTATCATTCATCGGTCTTCCAAACAAAGTCTTGTGTTCACACAGAGCTGATGTAAATAAGTTCTTGCTGGTCGGCCAGTACTTGTTCGTCCATGTGTAGGGCTCAATGGAAGAACGTTACTTATACGTTGTTCCTTGTGATAAGTGATCGTACACCTATTGTTTTGTGTGCTGTTTCTTCCAGGATTTGTTCAAAATAGCTCGTAACATTTTGCTGTAGTTCCCATCTAGCTTTTTCTCAATGCTTTTTGTTCGCGTCTTTGTGGTGCATCCGTTCAGTTGTATTGACATAGCCACAACTTGGAAGAGATCCCGTTTTATTTTATGGGATAGATCAGACTTCCATATGATCGATAACCTATCGACAGCAGCCCACGCCTTCGCTATGTGCATGTTAACATCACTTTCAGTAGGTGAGATCTTGCTGCCGAGGTATCTGGACATGTCTACTAATTTTAGAGGTCTGCCACGAAAAGTGAAGATGGTTCATTGTTTAAAACTTCGATAGATAGATAGATAGATAGATAGATAGATAGATAACGATCAGACTGAGATAGATTGATAGATTCTGTTGTACATGCAGAATTTTAAAAGTGTTTCTAAATGGGTATGCACCTTAAAATGAACAAAATATTTTAATATCAATTGAAATATTTCAAAATTCTAAAAATGGGTAACTTTAATTTCGGCCACGTCTATTCAGAGAATAAAATACTGTGACAGATAAATATATATGAGGAATTAGACTTGGAGTAATGACTTTCAAAAAAGCTTTGATTGATTGATTCGGTGTGTTAAATACAAGTAGTGTATAAAATTGTGGTACTTATGCATCTATGTTACCGCAAAAAAGCCGAACTTTCCCGAGCGTTTCCGGAATATACCGAAACGCCTAGCTAATCAAATTTAAGATAAAATAATTCAATCAATTTGTTTACAAAATCATAAACAAGTGTAAACATGAATTTATCGGAGCTCAGGGAAAATCTACAATGTGCAGAAATGGTGATCCAATTCTGCCAAGAAAAAAACCTCATGGGCAAAATTAAAAGTTGCTGGGGATGTGAGTATCTTTGCCACCAAAATACCTTAAAAAATGCCTTAACACCAAATTCAGGACCTGGATTGTTATTAAATTGTTAGGTAAAAGTACAGAATAGTTCCAAAACACCCCCCCCCTCTCCATGGTAAGAATGGATTTCTAAATTAACACGCCATTACTTCTGCACGGTACAATAAGTGTATAAATACGAAAAAAATTATTTAAAAAGACAAAAAAATTATACCTCCACCCAATAGATAAAATAAAAATTCAAACTATTTTTTCATATTGAAAATTACAATACATTGACTGTTGATTTATTGTTTTTCTCCAGGAAAGGTTGGTAACATTATCCAATAAAAATTGTCTTTTGTTCTTTCTTTTTTTTTTTTTTTTTTTTTTTTGTCTTCATGCGTTTTGTCAACAAAACAGTTGACGTATTTTATGGTCTGCTTGCTTAAATTTCGTTCCGGAATATTCCGATTCTTTCCGTTATCGGCCCGGAAACGCTCGGGAAAGTTCGGCTTTTTTGCGGTAACATAGATGCATAAGTACCAAAATTGTTTTTGGATACACAACGTAGGCTGGTAGTTTGTTAGGAGGAGGACC
This sequence comes from Sepioteuthis lessoniana, assembly GCA_963585895.1. Lineage (NCBI taxonomy): Eukaryota > Metazoa > Mollusca > Cephalopoda > Myopsida > Loliginidae > Sepioteuthis > Sepioteuthis lessoniana. The sequence continues at coordinate 24,239 of CAUZXS010001514.1, forward strand.
TCGAATACGGACAAATGTAACTCGTCACTTGAAGTCTCCAAGATGGCAAACCTGGTGCGCAAGCCAGATTGTCCAATAAGTGTTGAACAATGGGGGAAGATAAATTTTGATTGCTCGACATTGCAGAATAGTCCAAATTATTTCTGAGAATAGTTGAGGGAATGTGCTGCTTCATTCTAACATCTAATCTCTGAGATGTACGACCGATGTAGCAAACATCACATTTCCTTAAACATTTATAAATAAGGAAACTTCTCTGATGAATGGTCACATTGTCTTTAAGATTAAAGGAAATAGCACATCAGACATGAGAACGGTTCGTAACTTGAAAGAAATAAAGCAGCGGTTGATAGTGGTTGTTCAAATAGATGCATGGGGACATTGCCTATCCAAGGTGATTGAAGATATACAGGGCACTTTTCTGGTCCAAATTTTGACCTAGTAAAGAACTGCATGCACTTATATCTTATGGTGGTGGTGATTCAGGGGTCTCAACCATAGAGCTGAATGTGACACAAGACCATTTTAAGGGGAGTCTCCTGATTTGAATTCAGAATTTTTCTTCTCCCCAATTGATGGCCTTAAAAGGCTGCTACTAACTCACTGCTAGAGTAGGGGGGGAGATGAGATTGATTTACTTTTACGTATTTATGTAACTTACTGCTGTATGGATGCACTACTTGGACGCTAACTAAACGGCTGGAGAAGAAGCTAGACGGCAATTACACAAGAATGCTGCAAGCAATATTGAACAAGTCCTGGCGCCAAAACCCTACAAAGCATCAACTATACGGCCACCTGCCTCCCATCACGAAAACTATCGAAGTTAGACGAACCAGACATGCAGGACACTGCTGGAGAAGCAAGGACGGGCTCATAAGTGATTTACTCCTATGGACCCCCACATAAGGCCGAGCAAAAGCAGGACGACCAGCTCGAACATACATACAGCAGCTATGTGAGGATACGGGATGTAGCCCCGAAGACCTGCCAGAGGCGATGAACGATAGCGGCACGACATGATGATGATGATGACTTTTGCTTGCAATGTTTCAATTTCCACTCTTGACCCTTGAGACGATAGCATCCAGTCTTTGAGATTAACCCCTGTCAGCAGGTCTCTCTCTGCTGCACGCGACCGGCGCCAGTGCCTGCTCCTCCCTTGACGAGCAAAGTCCTTTGGCTCATGTGAATCTCAGTAACCACGTCAGATATAGTCTTTGATACCATCTGTGCATCCACAAACTGTAGACGCACAACAAGTTATCGTGAAAGTCTCTGGGGAGACGATCATAATTATCTATTTCTTATTCGTTACATCGTCTAAGCATGACTTTTTAAATTTGTTTGTTTTATTTTACTTTAGTTCATTCTATTTCATTTTTTTTTTTTTTTGAGACTCCGTTTTCGTCAGATACCCACACATCTTTGTCACTTGTTTTGTCGTTTTATCTATTTATTACGTCAGAAGAAAAATTGAATGATATTCTTTTTATTGTCCGGGCACAATGGCAGCCATTTTAAGAACAAAAAAAATGATTGTAAAAGAATAAAGAAGAAATAAACACAAAATATGAAAAATAAATTAATAAAAATAAAAATAAGGAAAGAAGAACAGAGGGAGAGATAAGAAGAAAAGGAGATTCAGAAGAGAGAAGAGACAGAGAGAGAGAGAGATAAATACGAAAATAACATGAAAATAAACACGAAAATTGTATAAAAAGATTTAGTATGGTTTTGTTTCTTTGTTTTATGGCGTATCGACCTTCGTAAGTTATTTAATGCTAAAGCCATTCTTGTAGAAGAACTGCAGTGATAAGATTTAACCCATAGCTGGGAGGATAAAAGGATTTATACTTTTCCCGTGGGAATTAGCCCGAAAGTGAGCGTTAATAGAACGACTGGAGTTCGAACTCAATTACTTCCAAGCCACAATCTAGCACTTTAGCCATTATGCTCCCAACAGAAAAAGAACAGAAAGAAATGGTTTGGTTTGTTGAATTTTATGGCATATCAACCATTGTAGGTAATTTAATGTAAATTCTCTTTGTACATACACATTAAATATAGATAACTTGGTTTGGTTTGGTTTGGCTTTATGGCGTATCAACTATTGTAGGTTATTTAATGCCAAATACTCTTTATACATATAATAAATATATGATTTGGATTGATTTGGTTTTATGACATACAAACCATTGTAGGTTATTCAATGCCAAATACTCTTTTTATTTGTCGCTGCCTCCCACCAGAAAGGAATTGACACAAGGTCAAAAGCCCGAAGGCCGAAAAAAAGTGGGGATGAAGGTGAGGGGAAGGTCGGGAACGAGCCGAGACTCGAACCCTGCTGGTCTATGCTACTCATCGGCTCACTTGGTGCAATGTAAGCCTGATGAGGCAAGCAGTTTCACGAACCCAAATGTGGGTCCGGGTACGTATGCCGGGTTATGGCTTGAACTAGACAGCAAGGTCAAGAGCCATACATAGGTTTCGAGAATGTCTGCGAGGACCTCTCAATGCCAAATACTCTTTATACACATATATTAAGTATATTTGATTTGATTTGGTTTGGTTTAATGGTATATCAACCATTGTAGGTTACATAATGCAGTCGGTGTATTCTACAGCCCTAGACGACTGGGTTTACAGAAAAAGAGAATAAGTGAGAAGAAGATAAATGCACAAATAAACAAAGAGAGAGTGGGAGTGTACATATATAAAACAAATAGGGACTCTAAGCGTAAGAGTTACCGTCAAAGAAAATGGAATTTGTGGACAGAGTTCAAATCCTGGACGAGGCAGTTTGCGTTCCATTTTGTTTTAATGATTTTGTGAAAGACATGAATCCATCGATTCTTTATATCACCTACGAGAAAATAGTTAGGAAGACTGGGTTCTTTAGCTTTGTATAAGAACAAGTCAAGAAAAAAGAAAACTGAATTCAAACCAGCTTTACTCCGCTTAAAAATTGACTTTGCGTCATATCATGATTGTGTCTGAAAGCTTGGGTAAATATATATATATATATATATAAAACGTCATGAGCACATACAAACATACACCCCAAAATACAATATATATATATATATATATATATATGTGTGTGTGTGTGTGTGTGTGTGTGTGTGTGTGTATGAACACACACACACATATATACGAGGTGCATACGATAAGTTTCAAGAATTTTTTTCGTATGGGTACTTTTATTGATAGTTCACACATGAAACTATTGTCCCTTTCGAAGTAATCACCTCCGGCTGCAATGCACTAGTTGTACTGTTCCGACAACTTCTGGAAGGCCCCATGGAAGTCCTCTTGAGTGAGCGTGTCAATGACCTTCGTCACAGCCTCTTTCATCTCCTCAGTTGTCTCATAACGACAGCCTTTGAGCTTAGCGAATAACCAAAAAGTCACAGGGAGCAAGGTCTGGACTGTCTTGATGTCCATCTTGGTCAAATAGTCTCTGACAAGGATGGATTTGTGGACTGGTGTATTGTCCTGGTGGAAATGCCACTGACCCGATTCGAGGAGGGCTGGCCTCTTCCCTAGGAATCTCTTCCTGAACTCACTTAAAACCTCAACATAGTAACCCTAACCCTAATCCTTTGGCCAATCAACTCTGATCTATTGACTTCCTTACTCCTCGCACACCTCTCATCATCCCTCACAGACTCCCTGCCTTCCTTGAATCTCTTATACTACTCAAAAACCGATGCTTGATTCATGCAAGATGGTCGAAAAGCAGTCTGAAGCATTCCATACGTTTCTGTGGCATCATTTTTTCCAAGTTTAAAACAGAATTTTATTGCATATCGTTCTTCCTCACGTCCAGATTGCATTTTTGAAATTCACCAGCTATGACAATGAAGCTTTAGTAGGGAGTATTCCAATTGCTGCAGTAGTTGTTCATTTGAAAATAAAATCATTTGTCAGTCATCTCATAAGATGTATAGCAATAACATACTGAATTTTCAAGTGTCTACAACAATTTTAAATGTTCATACGAAAAGAGTCTGGAAACTTATCGTATGCACCGCATATATATATATATATATATATATATATATATATATATATATATATATATATAAGACTTGTGTTGAATTTCTGCGCTGAACTGAAATGAGACAAGTCCCCGTAGTGTAGTGGTTAACGTACTGGACTGTGATATAATAAATAGTAACCGAGTTCGAACCATAAAAGCTTTCGAACAAATACTTTAGGGAAAGGCATGAACCTTATTTATGCTAAAGGCATGAAACCCTTTATCTCCCGTCAGCAATGGGTTAAATTGTACAACTAGAATTCTTCCACAAAGATGATTTGCCTTTAAATAAGTAAACCAAACCAAAATGCATTTCTACACTAAGAGTCTTAGCAATAAATTCCTCAAGCAAAATAATTAAAAATACCTATGATATCTGTAAATACTGTAGAGTTTGGTTATAGATAATGCGTAATGATATCCATTTTGAAATCATAATATTCTACAAGAAATTATAAGATCCTACTATCTTTGGTTTAGAAGAAAATTAACTTTTTATTTAAAACTACCAGTAATAACAGGTGTTGCCCAAGAAAAGAATTTTGTTTTTGTTTGGCTGGTTGGGTCTTATGGCGTATCAACGTGTGTGTAACCTACATAGCTAAAATAAAACATAAATTGTTTATTTATTGCATCTTTTTAAACGAAACGATTCAAGGAAACTTTTTTTTTAAATTGAATTGTCGTGAAATTAAATGGCTTTCACAAGAAACCTTTGACTTTTACTGAAAGTTTCGTTTATTTGTCGTAATTGTTTTTTCAAAAGGAAAACAATTTGATGAAATATTTTAATTGAATGGACGTGAACTTCAATGGCTCTTACAGAAATTGTTTTTAATAGAAAGTTTTGTTTATGTATGGTAAAATATTTTTTAAAAAACGTAAGGATTAAAAGAAGTATTTCTTTTTAATTTAATGGAAATGAAATTAAATCAGTCAAAGAAAACCATTTTTAACCGAACGTTTTGTTTATTCACTGTAAAATCATTTTGAAAAAAGAAAGAATTGAATGAAATATTTTCAAAAATTGAATAGTTGTGAAATTAAATGGTTTTTACAGTAACCACTTTTTTAACTAAAAGTTCTTATTTATCGTAATCTTTTTTCTTTGAACAACAAAAGAATTCAATGAATTTTTAAAAAATTGAATGTACGTCAAATGAAACGGCTCTCACAGGATACCTTTTTCTTTTTTTGTTTAACTGTGATTTTTATTTATTTATCATAACTTGTTTATTTTTATTATTATTAATTCTATGTTGTACCATTTTTCCATTTTAATTCCTTAAGTTTTGATTTTCATAAAATTATCTTCCGCTTAAAATTGTTGAATTAGACAAAAAGTTGATTTTTTTTTAAATAAGAAAGAAAAAAAAATTATTTCCCAGAAAAATTACAATTTAAGAAGAAATTCATTTTTGATTTTATCTGGTTTATTTTATTTTATGTTTTATTTTTTATTTTTTTATTTTTTGTCATTGCTTATAAAAAAAGAATCATTAAAAATGATGATTTTGCGTTCCTTTCGGGGTTTTTTTTCGGGGGGGGGTAGTTTTTTTGTTTTTTTAAAATATTTTTTGGGGTTTGGTTGGTTAGTTTTATTTTTTTGAAGTGGGGTTGTGATGACGTTTGTTTATATCGTAATTAGTAAAAAGAATTTTTTGAATGAAAATTTAGATAAAACTAATTAAAAAAAAATAATTACCCAGAAATGTTACCCTAAATTTTAAGAATCACGTAAGATTGAAGAATTAGATCATTGAATTGAACAAAAACGAAACGTAATTTGCTGTTGTAAAATGGCAGCGAAAGGAAAAAATTGACGTTGTTCGAAGCGGAAGTGAAATGGCGGTCGCAGGAAAAATTTGTTTGAAGCGGGATCTTACCCTTCTGCATTGGTGAAGTCGGTGTATTCAACAGCACCAGCCGACAAGGCAGTGAATGACACAGATACACAGTTTTAATGCGCGGCTCATCTGGCATTCCAGCCCAATCTGTTTGGGCAGTAAAATATAATGACTGCATCTCCGCAGAGGGATAAGACTCTTCCAATGAGTGTCCGAGGTATGACACTAAACCATGCCATGATGAGGCTCCAGTCTTAGAGCTTTGGGGAATGTGGAGTCGCGCATTAAAACTATGTATCTGTGTCATTCACCGCCTTGTCGGCTGGTGCTGTTGAATACACCGACTTCACCTCTGCAGAAAAAGTAAGACCCCGCCTCAAACTACACCACTTGTTGGCCGTGATTGGTGACCCATAATGTTTGAGGACGGGGTCCTGGTGGCGGAGCAGTCTTTGACTCAGCAGCCGAGTTGTCAAGTGACCTGCAACACGTCACTTTGGCCCTTACTGGTCAAGAGGACACTTTCATTGCCATTACTCCCTGGTCAACTCTGGCCCGGAATGGTAGTACCTGCTAGGGTAAAATAGAACTGTTTGGCATTTAAACTATGGGCAAACAAATGACTCATGTTAGATCGATTTGTTAGAAATAGAAGTGTTTGATCGTTTAACTGTGAGTAAACAAATGACTGATGTTTAATTGAATTGTTAGCGATACATATCAAAACTTGGAACAATCAAACTGTGTGCAAAAAAAGAGCTCAGGCTTCTTCAAATGTTACCGACAAGACGTGTTTACAAATCATATATACTTAATATATATATATATATATATATATATATATATATATATATATATATATATAAGAGGATTTGGAATTAAATAACCTACAATGGTTGATATGCCACAACAGTAAAGCAAAGCAAATCATATATATTTAATATATATGTATAAAGAGAAGTTGACATTAAATAACCTACAATGGTTGATATGCCATAAATCCCAACCCAACCAAATCTTATATATTTAATATATATGTATAAAGAGAAGTTGGCATTAAATAACCTACAATGGTTGATATGCCATAAAACCTAACCAAATCAAATCTTATATATTTAATATATATATATATATATATATATATATATATATATAAAGAGAAGTTGGTATTAAATAACCTACAATGGTTGATATGCCACAAAAGTAAAGCAAAGCAAATCATATATATTTAATATATATGTATGAACAGGAGTTGGCATTAAATAATTTAAAATGGTTGATATTCCATAAAACCCAACTAAAACCAAATCATGTATATCTAATATATAAGTATAAAGAGGATTTGGCATTAAATAACCTACAACAGTTGATATGCCATAAAAGCAAAACAAACCAAACCATCTAGTACTTGGTGAGTGAAAACTTGATCGCCTAATTCCCATGCAGTGCCTGCTTTGCCAGGCTGAGTTCATTGCTTGGAGCGTGAGACGTCCCAAAATGGGGAATGCCGATGAGATCGCACATGAGTCTCAATTTGTGTGTGACTCCCCACTATAAAGTGACCTTGTGTCATACACTCGCTGGGTGGGAAGTCAGTTGAATATTTACAGGGTTATGATAAACATTATTTGGTAGAAGATTGTTTTGGGTGCGCACTTATTCGTGGGTGATTTTCTATCTCTCTTCTTCTATGTCTGTATCAGCGAGCTTATTCCTTGTAATTTCACAGCAAGCTTAGGAAGATTTCAACCCAGACACGTGTCGTCGGTATCCGGAGCAGAGATTTAAAAGAAAGAAAACATATTTGAAATAATTGTTTTTGATTAGTGTTGACGGCCCAATTTTGTAAATATGACGCGAGTAAAACAGCTACAGTATTCGTTTTATACAGTGTCAAAGATTATTTGATTAACTGATTGATTAATTGATTGATTGATTTTAATGACCGGTCAAAACGAGTAGGGTTATTTGATGCCGAGATATGATCACGTTTATTGTACATTTATATCTATATTTTATTATACAGTACTTTCTTAAGAGCATTTTGCACACACCAATATTATATCAATGATTGATTTATTGATTGATTTCAATGTCCTGTCAACCCGTGTAAAGTTATTTTATGCACAGAAGTTAGGGAATCGCATCCATCGTATATCTATATTTGCATTTACGTTTTCTTGGTTGTTTTAAGAGCTTTTTGTACGCAGTTATATGATATTAAGTATTCCTAATCAATACAAATAGTTTACGCACATTTGTACGATTTTGAATATTCATACCTAATACAATAAACTTACTTAGTTGTATGGTTTCAAGTATGTCTATTGTTACGGGGGAAAAAAGGGAGAAAAGAGAGAGAGAGCAGAGAGAGACAGAGATAGATGACAAAGGAAGCGTAGGCGAAGCAATGAATGCAAAATGACCGGGTAGTAACGGGTGAACCCATCAGCTAAAAATAGGGTATCGAAGAAAACAGAAAGGTCAGTTAGGAGGCGGAAGTAAAACTCAGACCAAAAAAGGAGAAAAGGAAAGAAGTTTAGTTCCCGAGTGGACACAGAGCCATGTGAGCGCTGAAAAGTCGGCAGACAATTTTTTTTTTTCAGTTTGGGAAGAAATAAAACGGCCAGGCTCCGCAAAAGAAACAATAACAGACTTGAGGCCGTAAGGCTCCTACTTTCAACTAGGCTACCTCCGGGTGGGCTAGCTGCATTTTTGTCGCCTTTTGAACACCGTGTATGGCACTAGACCTCGCGTCTAGTTTAAGCTGTAAACAGACATACGTGCCCGGACCCATGTTTGGGTCCGTGAAACCACCTGGCCCATTAGGCTCACATTGCACTAAATGAGCCGATGAGCAACACAGACCAGCAGGGTTCGAGCCTCGGCCCGTTCCCGACCTCCCCATCCCCTTTATCCCCACTTTCATCGGCCTTCAGTCAAGCCTTGTCTGGTGGGAGGCATAGGCAAATACAGACAGTCAGCCCTCGACACTGAATAGAAGCCATAGTTGATAAGTTACAAAGCTTGAGAATGGAAAAAAACAGCACTGTTTCCGATGAAAAGGGACGAAGAAGCATCTTGAATATGAAAACTCTCCTCATAAACAAAAAGAAAAAAAGGAAAAGACTGCCAGCTAACTCCAATAAGGTTCACGCATTTAACTCGATTTCTCTATCTCTCTCTCTCTCTCTCTCTCTCTCACTCATGAACAGTCATATTCGACTGAGAATTTACAGGGACCATTCAACACATTAAAAAATATTTTAATTGACAGGATATTCCACCTTTCATATAGTCATTAATGTTCATTCGCTTGTTTGTTTGTTTGCTTGTCTTCGTAATTAAATGCTCCATTTTGTATTTTAACCCTGGGTTTTGTCCATCTTTTCCATCTTCGAAGAACGGGGCTTAGCCGAATGGATATCTGCTTCTTTATTCTTTTTTCTAAATTGTGTTCGACGGGATCTCTAGGGAATACACTAGACGTTAAGGAACTTGTTCGTGATTGTTCCAGAAGGGTAGTTATTCTCCCAAGAAAAAATTTTTTAACTCGAAACACTATATAATACTAATACTGTTGTATTTTGGCCTTCGACTCGGCCAAAAATGCCATTCCAAGGTGATGCACCGGAAGGAAGTGACACATTCTAATGGCAGTTATGAGAGGAAATCGCGTGGGCGGAAATGGGCTGACGAAATGGGACGAGGTAAAAAAAATTCCCATGGTACACTCATAGACTGATGCACCGGAAGAGAGTGATCTGTGAACTGCATGACAGTTATTTCCGCTTGATGACGATCTAACATGCGATTTCAAAGATCGAGTAGGCGACTGAGTGGGCGTTGAACTATTATATAACTCAATCAAGACAGAAGTCAAGACAGTTCCAGTTCCAGTTAGAGATCGGACGGAATTATAGACGAGATGTGGTAAGGAAAGCCACATCAGGCCGAAGAGGCCTTGGGGCTCTGATGAGTTGGGGTCCAGGGAAGCTGCTGTTAAGATGCAGTAAAGAAAGCCATCACTCAGCAGAGTAGGCCTCTGGGCCTCCGGATGAGCATCTGGAGAACGAGAAAGACACAACGTTGACGACCATAAGAGTGGGGGTCAAAATATTGCAGTTCAAAATATTGCAGTTCTGTTTGGTCTCCAGCTCCCTCTCACAATAGAACCCCACACAACCCTTTCGAATCTTGTAAATAAAGTGAGAGGTACATATTTGTTAAAGAAGTCTTCTCTCGTCCTTTATCATTATGTCATTATGATACGGCATATGAGAATATAACAATACTTTATACACAATTACATGATTTCGAGTAACTATTTCTATTTAATAATGATTATTTGTTTGCACACAGTTGTACATACTTTCAAGCAGTCATTATCAAATACTAATACTTTATACACAAATGATTTCAAGTATCTATTTCTGTTTAACGATAATCATTTGTTTGCAAACATCTATATTAATTCAAGTAACTATTATAAATATAAATTTACACACAACAGTATAGGATCAAGTATTCCTATCTAACACGAATCATTTTTAAACAAATCTATTTGACCCATAGATGGGACCCGAACAGGTACTACTAGACGGTTTTAGAGTTGACCTGGGAACAGTAGCAATCTCCAGATCTTTTGAACAGGAACTTGATGCAGTTTAGTGTCATACTTAGAAAACCCTCCTTTTTTGAGCGAGTGTCAGCATATTCAAAGTCCCAATGATTGGGCAGATATTGTAAAAAAAACTCAAGATCCATCATCATAAAATTAGTCACATACCAATAACAGCTGGTTGGTTGGTTGGTTGGTTTCTTGGGTTTTATGGCATATTGACCCTTGTAGGTTATTTTACGCCAAATC